>MU388246.1:0-170837 GCA_022578535.1 Jackrogersella minutella
TTCAATCAATCAATATAGGATAACAGCATATTGATATCAATTCAATCAATATGAGGAAAGTTATTGATTGAATTGAATTGTTTTGAACCCTGGCTCAATGGAGCACATCCTCAGAAGACTCCGACAAGGAGCATGGTACGCAGACTGCTCCTTCACGAGACTTTAAACATATCGTCGAAGGCGGCCAGGATATTATTGTAGTAGATTGGTATGGTTCGAATGATCCAGAAGTAAGTGTTTCTACTATTTTGTGCGGCAGAACAGTTGATCGAACGTAGACTTTAGAATCCTCAAAATTGGCCCGATAGTTGGAAGTACTTCATCGCCTTTCAAATGTGCATCCTCACCTTTTCCTTTTACATCGCCACATCCATATACGTTCCCGGTGAGCCTGGCATCATGGAAGAATTTGGTGTAAGCGAGACGGTCGCCACGCTCGGTCTATCCCTTTTCACCTTGTAAGCAACGAGACCTCTGGCATATAGATTTCTAAAACTCAAGCCTATCGCTAACTTATCATCTCCCAATAAACAGTGGATACGGAACAGGCCCTATGCTCTGGTCTCCCATGTCCGAAATGCCAAAGCTTGGGCGTAGTCCCATCTTCTTCTGGACGCTCTTCGGTTTCGTCATTTTGCAGCTCGCGGTTGGGTTTGCTCCGAATATGCCCGTGTTCCTCGTTTTCCGATATATCAGTGGGTTCTTCGGCTCACCATGCCTCTCTACCGGGGGTGGTACTGTCTCCGACATATTTCACCCGTCCGTGGTCGTATATGTGCTCTGCATCTGGTCGTCAGCGGGCATCGGTGGTCCTGTGTTCGGTCCCATCGTTGGCGGATTCCTGGCCCCGGCTAAGGGTTGGCGTTGGACAATTTGGGTCTATACATGGATGTGTACCTTTGTGTTGGTCATCATGTTCTTCGCTTTCCCTGAAACCAGCGCGCCGAATATTCTTTACCAGAGAGCCAAAAGACTCAGAAGGACGACCGGAAACGACCGGCTCAAAAGCCAGTCCGAAATTGATGCGGCGCATCATACCGCTAAAGGCCACCTTATGCTTCTCTCAAGGGCCTTCACACTCACCTTTTTCGAGCCTATTGCTCTCCTTATGAATATATACGCAGGTCTCGTGTATGGAGTACTGTTCATTTGGTTCGAGTCCTTCCCGATCGTGTTTGGTGAGATCTACGGTTTCGACTCCGGTCAGCAGGGTCTTGTCTTCATTGGCATCTTCATTTTTGCTCTCATCACCATACCCTTCTTCATGTGGTGGTTGAAGGTTAACCTAGTTCCGAAGATGTCCAAGCCCGGCTTCAAGCCTGAAATGGTACTTCCACCCACGTTTGCTGGGTCCCTCGCTCTCCCAATGTGTCTGTTCTGGTACGGGTGGACATCAAGGGCCAGCATTCACTGGATTGTGCCTATCATAGGCTCTGGTTTATTCTCCATCGGCGTGGTGACGTTGTTCAACTCACTATTCAACTATCTGGGCATCACATACTCCCAGTACGCCGCATCAATATTTGCAGGAAGTGCACTTTTCCGTGCCACGTTTGGCGCAGTATTCCCACTTTTTGTAAGCAATAGGGGCATATTTTAACCTTTAATCAATGCTAATTAGTACATGTAACTAGGCAAGACAACTTTTTCGCCAACTTGGCATTGGGGGTGGGAATTCTCTGCTAGGCGGCCTTGCCATATTATTCCTTCCAATTCCCTTCTTCTTTTACTACGTGAGTTTGAATAGAACCCCTTAAGTGGACATCTAACAATTAATCATTATGCAGTATGGAGATAAAGTTCGTCATATGAGCAAGAACGCTCAGCACGATATGTAAGAGAGCACCGTCAAGAAAGGGGTGTAAGCTCGACGCTACATAGCCGATATTAATGTGAGATATACCAAGGGAGATTGAATCACCCGTCAAACATGACACCAAAGGTCCCTGGTAGGGTCAATAGACCTGTGGACCTAGTATTTCTTTTCAATCAAAATCGACAGAAGAGCAAGCGAGGCCATGGCTTCATGGGTGGTCACCCATCAGAGATACGTTTGTAGAATGTTGGGTACATTGTACAGAGACTATTCTACCTTACGACACCCAAACATTCACATCCGAGGATAATTCAAAGGCGATAGGCGGGCAAAATTGCAGATTTATCGAGATAGATAGTGTGGCAAATCCATATTCGGACTTATGAATCCCATTCGTTGATTGCGGATAGTTTGATTAGCTGACTTTGTCTCTGGAAATGTACAACCAGATTCCGGCAGTTAACCCTAACCCTCATTTCACTACTCAAAGCAAGAGATGCCTCTTATGTAAGCAGGTGTGCTGTAAACGGACTCAAGCGTCATCACTGGCATTGCAACCCCTCAACCATCACACAAAGGCCCTGATATGGCCTTGCTCAGGCGATACTCAATGTAAGTCACAGTATCCGCGTTCTCGCCCGGTCGGATGCGGTATTAGTGACGAAGGTGTCCTTGACATGAGGCGTGTTGGGCAGCAGGCCCGTGCCGTGCACGCCGATGACATGTCTGTCATCTGTCTGCACTAGGCCCTGGGCGGTGAGCGTGTAGGGCCCTGTTGGGTTAACCTCGTTGAAGTCGTCCCTGTGGATGGTCGTCGCATTCACCGTTAGGTTGTACCCCGGCACCGATGTCAACGTCCTGACGCCGTTACACCTGGGGCTGGACCTCGCATTAGCGTTACCAGTTTTTGCGTGTGAATCGCACCAAAGTTGAGGTATCTGCAATGCTGCTGGCTTTTGTCTCATTACATGTTAAATCAGTCATAATTTCCTAGATAGTGTACCTATGTATGTCCAGATTATGAAGCACCTCCAGGGCTGCATGTAAGTTACCGTGTAAATGGCTAATTGAGCTTACCTACCTACATGTAGGTACCCGATTGGGAAGCTTCCATGTTTTTGGTGGTACATGGCGAAGTACTATCTACGTCGTATTGATCTCCGGGGGGGTTGCATTCATCGGAATAGGGTGATTAATTGATCCTCCTCTAAGTGGCAGCACGTCCGGTTCCAAGGTTCTGGTACGGACACTCCTAGAGATAAAATTCGGATCTTTTCGTCGTTATACATCTCACCCTTCAATCATCACGCATCTTACTTTCATTACGGAATCGTAGATTCGTTTCTCTATGTAACTTCCTTCTTTTTCACTAAAGTCTAGGAACCCGAGTTTGACTTGAAATCAATGCAACCCAAATCTGTCTTTTTGAACCTATCTGGCGAACATGGAACATAAAGGCCTTATCCAGTTTACTACTCTACTCCGCCACTGTATCAGCATAGAAAGTCTTCTCAGTGCCATCTGGGCCACGTGCACCCGCCACCTTCGAAGTCTCCACGAAGCGGCGGATCTCAGCAGAGTCGGCATCAGTTAGGTGGACCTTGAGCGCGCCCCAATTCTCCTCGAGGTACTTCACCTTCTTAGTTCCCGGGATGGGAATGATGTCGCTGCCCTGCTTCAGCAGCCAGGCTATCGACAGCTGAGCCGGCGTGCAGCCCTTCTTGTCGGCCAGCCCCTTGAATTGGTTGACCAGCTTCACATTGGCCGCAAAGTTCTCGCCCGAGAACCGTGGGAAGGCCGCGCGCCAGTCGCCTTCGCTCGCGAACGACTCGCTGTTGTTGAAAGCCCCCGTCAACATCCCGCGGCCTAGTGGTGAGTAAGCGACGATGGCGACGCCCAGCTCACGCGCGGCTGCGAGGAGGTTGGTGCCCTCCGGCCCCTCAATGGCTATTTCGAATGGTGAGTACTCGATCTGTACGGCGTCGACATGGGCAACCTTGCAGGCGCGGCGAAGCGTGGCCGAGCTGACTTCGGAGAGGCCGATGTTCTTGATCTTACCCTCGCTTGTTTGTGTTGTTAGCTAGGGATGTTTACTTTAGTGATACATCCAGTAGAGCACTTACGCCTTTAGCTCGACCAGGGCTCGCATAGTGTGCTCGATAGGAGTCTTCGGGTTGGCGCGGTGCATGTAGAAGAGGTCGATGTAGTTAGTACCTAAGAGCCTAAGGCTCTCTGCGCAGGCTTTCTTGGTGTACTCGTACGAACTGTCGAATGTGCTAAAGTCAGGTGCACCCTTGACGAACCCGAATTTGGTCGCGAGGAAAATCTGGTCCCGTTTCCCGGTATGCTTGAACCACTTTCCCAAAAGGACTTCGCTGTCGCCGTACATACTAGCAAAGGGCGTTCGTCAATAAGGTTATGATCAAAGGGGAAATTGGAGGTTGCTCACTCGGAACTATCCCAGCTAGTGGCACCGAGTTCTAGAGCGCGATCGAGCACCTTGAATCGCTCTTCATCGCTAGGTGGCACTCCGTAGAGCATAGACATGCCCATAAGACCAAGACCCATAGCTGGGACCATTGGGCCATTCTTGCCTAGTTTGCGAAGAGGTACGTTCTTGGTAGTCATCTTGCAGGATTTGAGTTGTTATTTGGTTTCTGATGATTGTAGAAAGATGTCGGTAGACGGGTAACTTTTTCAATGTCTTAACACGACGTCTTAATATGATAAAGAGTGTTATTCAACAGTCGAGTATATCTAGCACTCCGGGACCTTTGCTTCCTATTTCGTCATCGGTCTACGGTGATAGATGATCGCGGGGTTTTCTAGGCGGAGATACCGTAGAAAAAAATATGTTGACCCCAAGCACCCCAAGACATGCATTACTTCCCTTACAAATACTGTGTAACCGTTACAATCAGTCAAGTCTGACAGCTTTCACTGGGGGCGTTAGAGGCCAAAAAGACTTCGGGGGCACTTAGCTAACAAAACACCGCTTACCTCCTTTCCCGGGGTTTGGGGGAACGAGTGACAAGTCCTAGTTAAGTGTACTATAGTGAAAATGCATTTACTCTGTGTTACATTATTTCAGGGTGAACCATGTTAATTTCGACAGCGGATTCCAATCTACTCTCTGTCATGTCCACCATAATCCCAGGTTGTTGTTATGATCACATATTTCTATGCAAGGGTTGTTTTGTAAGTTGTAAATAATTGTTGTTCAAGTTCAAGTTGGAAAGTTAGAAAGCTTGAACTTGAGCGGGGTGTTATGGGTGTTGGGTGTGTGGTGGGGCTAACCCCCGAATCCACACCTAGTCACATGATTACATTAGTAATCATTGATCCAACATTGACGGCGGTGTTTAGTAATGCAAGGTTTGGTGGTAGGTGTACAGATACAGAGACAGAACATGTGTGATAGCCTATTAGATAGACATGGAGCATTGTTCTGGTGTTTTGAATATTGTTCTGTTAATAAACAAACATTTGCACTCTAAGAACAGTAGAGGTCTCCCATTATTCTTGTGAGCAGAATCAGCAAAGGACTCAATTCTCACAGCCTGTGAATCAATAACCCATTGGCCGAGTCATCCTTCAAACTACCAGAGTAGAAGGCCTCATGGCTCTGGTGCGTGACTCATTTTCCTAGCACAGACGAACTTTCATAAAGGTGCCAATAGCTTTGTTGGTAAGAAACTCCTCGCTGAGAGTCTTACAGTCTCATCCTTTCTCTCGAGGTACAACCTACAGTTCCTCTACCGATATCGATGCCGCGGCCGAAAAAGCGGCGGATATTATTAATGGTAGCTCGTGTGACGAAGTGCACACAGGTTGTTCCTTTATTGAAGCGAGATCGAGCAAAAGGTATTGACATTGAATATGCAACTGTCAAAGCTAATTGAGATTTTTAAGCTATCGCGAAGGCATTCAGAAGCTACCTAGAAGTCATGCTTAGGTGGACGGATGGGCAGATGGACGGTACCTCGGTAGACGCTGAGGCCGTCCCGGAACCCCCACACGGAGGTTTTCGGGCTTTGTCTAACCATAATAAGATGCGAACGTACCTGGGTCTCTTTGTCTATCCACTACGGATCCGTATGTTAAATTTGTGTATTTAGTAGCGGCCTTGGCGCTCACGGGGAGAACGGTTGAGGGTAACTTGCACTAGCTCTCATTGTATTAAATGATCAACGTCTACTACATCTGTACTAGCAAATACACTACGAATAACATAGGTATTTCATGATACTTACTACTGCGTATGTAGGTGCCCCTCATTAATTCAATAGTTCAATCTAATTGGTTACAACCGTTTATAATATTCCGTAAAGAGTAACTATTGAGCTAAATTTGGATTTTAATTGGATGAGCGGTAAAGCACATTTACAGCTGCAGGGGTATATCCCGGTTACTTAGGTACGTTTAAAGTGATCTACTATTGTACCTCCTTTAGGTTGGTACTTCCTAAGATGGTTATCTTGGGCTGTTATGTTGGTATATGGAATCGCACGTAAATTTAAAGTATTCTTCAAAGTGGAAGGCGCGTTACCTTTCGTATTGTTTTATGTATGCTTGTATGTAACCCCTGAATATATACATTGCAGGGGTAATACGGGACAGGGCAAGTTTGCGGGGTCCCCAGTCTTTTACCTGCACAAGGTAGCTATCTCGGACTGATCCGAAAATAGGGGACGAGACCTAGGTACTCTCTTCAATAGGTAATATGGATGGGAGAGCCTTCCATTTAGAAAAAAAAACCCCAGTGACTTCCAATGATACTCCGGTAATGCATGCCTGCCTAAGAATGACCACATGGAACATTCAATGTTCCCTTCCCAGATATGCAAGCACGTGGCATAGAAAGATCTTGAACATAAATCCACTTAATAAGATTTAACTGCAGTTAACATTAAAGTATTAAACTAGTCCCAAGAAGAACAGCATGTAGGAGAAGCCGACCCTGAAAGGACGATCCAAATCAAAATATCCCCCCAGGTGGGTCGTCACCGCGAAATACAACGCTAAATACCATTGACCTAGACTTAAACTAGATAGCTGTCGAAAGCAACATCGCTCCCTGTTCGTTCCCTGTTCTTCTCAACTACACTAGACACATGATGAATTATCATCATCATCGTCATCAGACTCAATTCCCTTTGTAGTCATTCACTTCAACCACGTTCGTTACTCCGGGCATACCCGCTTCCCAATGGCCGAAAAATCAGGGCCTCTGTCCCTGATTGAGCGGTATCGTCCCTCCTTATTTGTTCTGGCCTCGCAAGTGGCAGCCGCAACGCTGAATGCCGCCGCGAAATTCGTCGAGACGAGACTAGAACAAGTTCATCCATTCCAAGTCCTGCATGTGCGCATGTTGATCACGGGACTCGGATGTACATCGTATCTCTGGTATATCGGAGGATCGTCAAAGTCCGACATCTTGTTCGGAACATCTGATGTTCGTGGCCTCATTCTGTTGCGAGCCCTTGGCGGCGTCTGTGGTGCTTCGGGATTCTTCTGTACGTCTTCCTTTCCATACCCCCCACCTGACAAGATGCTTCCATCACGTCAGACTTATATGCTTAGCGCACCAGTCCTGGTACTGACTGGCCGTACTCACATTAGTTTCTATGGTATACTTAAGTCTTAGTGAAGCTACAGCTTTGAATTTTTTGGGCCCACTGGGGTCATTGATATTAACGCGATATTTATCCTTCGCTGCGGTCCGGTGGACTGACTGTCTCGGCGCTGTGGGGGCCTTGGTTGGAGTCGTGCTCATAGCCCAGCCTGAAGACATATTCGGCAGCACAGCAAAGGTTGAGCGTGATGGTCCTGGAGACGTGAAAGGCGACCTGATGGGCTTGGCCTTCGCTGTACTCGGGATCTGTGGAGGCGTGGTAAGTGATTGTGATCCTTCTCAGTAGCTCCAAGGTTCTAGCAACAGCAGTACTAATACCGTATAACCTACAGATTACACTCACATCGATACGCTGTATCGGAACGAGGGCGCATCCGTTAACAAGTGTCAACGTTTTCGCGTGGGCTCTAGTCACTGTGAGCTTCCTCGGTCTTATGATAATCCCAGGGATTACCTGGCCAAGGAACCTAGCCACATGGGGTTGTTTGATATACATAGGCACCTGCGGCTTCGCAATGGTGAGTGATCACAGCTTTCCTTTTTCCTCAAATGGTTTCTGACGCTGGAGAATGTAGGAACTACTCCTCACTCTCGGAATTTCGAGCGACACATCTTCAGCGGCTACACTCATGATTTATTCTCAGATCGTCTGGGCTCTCGTGCTTGATCGCGTCTTGTTCCAAGCCACTATCAACTTGTGGGCAATCTTAGGTGCTGTCGCTGTTATCAGCAGCCTATCCCTTGTTACTTTAGCTGGGAAAGACAAAGGGTTAGATGACATCAAGTACACAGACATAAGACGTGAAGAAGACGAACACGTAGACGAACATCCACATCCACAAAGGTTGAGTCTCGACGAAGTTCACGCTGAAGAAGGCAGATTATAAAGAAATCGACACATAAACGCGGCATGACTACCCCTTATTGCACATACTATTCAACTGCGGTGATCAGCGCTGGGAGCAGTCACAATTGCGGATACAATACCCCAGCTGGAGAGTTCAAAGCGTTCGGGATATAACCTGGAGGGAATTCTCAAGGCAGATTCAGACAAAAAATATGATAACTAAACGATCAAATAGTCGATAATTATAATAAAGACTAAATTTTGAGATCCCTACATATCGCACATTTGAACTATCTTGGGCAGCATTCTAGAACCTGTAATAGCTACCCAGGCGACTAAGGTCTGAGTAGTTAAGAAGCTATTCTTTTACTGGAGTGGCTGCCAACATGAAAGGGGGGGTAAAGACTCTTGGTATCTACCCTTTGGGTGCTAGGTAGAAAAGCTCGATTACATGAGCATCTATGCAATCCTGCTCGAGTGTTATCAGTTGGCTGTAAGCAGTGTAGTCCGTATTCTCTATAAAGTTAGGACCACCAATATCGAGGAAGTAGACGGGTGTCTGAGGAACTATTTCGATTGGACGAGTTAGGCATGATCGTTTAAGAATGAAATGGGTAAGCTCGCAAGGATAATAGCAAAGAACAAGTACCCTGGACGAATAAATGAACAGTTTCGTAGCGCCATGTAGAAAATCGTGCGTTCCATCCAACCTTCTTCGATTTCTTAGCTTTGTCATCATCGTGGTGGGATGATCACTCAGCTTGTTGGAGGTGTAGCATCATAGATGATCATACTCATTCGGACCCCGAATTTCGGGCGAGCGAGATGACAAATTCATTGTCAAATACGCAGACATCATATAATGTTGTCAAGTCCGGGGTCCGCACGACTCATTATCAGCTGCACTGGATAGCTAGAACTCCCTTGAAATATTTCATCTGTGACTAACGCGACTGGCATCCAATCGCAGAGTTCCTAGGTTACAAGTTGAAAAGGGGGTTACAATCGCCGCGCAGTCTAGTCCAGGGGATCTTTTCCAATCTGTTCGATTTGGCACATCGTAGGATCGTTCCGCGCGGTTTGTGGGTCCAGATGGATGGTGATTTACACTACAATAGCAGTCTCAGGCAATTGAGCTATTCTGGTATTGCGTATGACGGTTATATAGATTGATGGTGCTATCGCTCCTATCATACCTAAATCCCTTAGATTGGACGAAGTTTTGGTCATGACTTGAGTACGGTTACAAATGCACAATTTGAAATCGTTGGCAGGGGACTACTTGAGTTGAGACCCCTCGAATATTCTTTTTATATAAACAAGCGCTATTCTCTGTTGAATATATTACCTAACTTTGTCTTCCGTCCCATATCTAAGGTCTTATATTCTTGATAATTAGGTATTGTTACTAGGTTCCGTACCTATATAAAAGTACGATGGCGCTTAACCTTGTTGCGTTTATCGCCGCGCAGATGTGCCTTTTCCCTAACCTCACGCTTGAGTTTCTCGGCCATCTCCTCCTGCTTACTGTCGCCATCCATCCACTCTGGTTTTTCCTGGCCATAGTGGCAAGTGACGAGAAGTGAGGCACAGGTCTCGCACACAGGATGTTTTTCGTCGCACTTTTTGCGCCAGGGTCTGCAAGTCCAACAACCATTGAAGCTCCTTATTGTACTATTGTTACGAAGACCATAATGTAAGTCCATAGCCACAATCCCGTACGATCCAGGCTTTGTCTTCAACTAAAATGATATTCGTATTATATTCTTGTATGGTTTAAACTCCGCCACGGCCATAGGGAAACGGAAAAACAAAATAGGGTCCAAACTGGGATATCGTATAAATTAACCTATGGCCTCTCTAGATATGTTGTAAGGTGCACGGTACGGGACGCGGGGTTCTATCCAGGAATCTGGGTGTGATTACAAATAGTGAGTCGACTTTGGATCCTCCGCGCCGGGAACTTGAACCGCGCCCCCTTTCTTCGCAAATATGGGACAGCTTACCTCTATTATTTCATCACACCTCCGTCGGAATGAAAAATCTTAGTATTTAAACGCTCGTTATCCCTGCTTTAATGGCCAGGTAGCAATCATAGACTCGTATGTAAATTTACGTCGATCTAATAACTACACTATATGTCACGAGGTGAACCATATGGTAAGGGTTGCAACTATGTTGTTGTGCAAGGAACTCTAAGCCTAACTGTCTAGATCGTGGTATAAATACAAGAGCCTTCTTTGTCTAATAATGTCTTAGGTATCTCCCTTAGGTGTATCCCTTATACAAGGATATCATCTCCGAGATTAGGTCCCTAGGATCAGACTTCTCACACTATATATAATAACCCTAACACTAACCCTGGAGTTACATACAACTTTCTATTGTTCATACATCTCTATCATGTGGGTATATTGGATGCTACAAGATATTCCTCAGGAGACTAGGCAAGACTTAAGACTCTGTAAGCATTAAATAGCCGATACATAGTACGAAGCGCGTGTTTTCTAGCTAATCAGAAACCAGCCTGTCGGCTTTGGTGTCTAATCATGAACAGCGCTTTACTTATCTTCCCTATAGACATTGTTGCATACATCACCAAACACCTCCAAGGCGTGGCCGAGATAATCCTGCACCGTCTTCACACGGACCGTCATATCCCGACCCAGAGGTAGAAGCCGCTCAGCTCCGTAGCCCTTGCCAACGCCCTCGCCAACAACAACTTCGTAAAGGGCCTTCATGGCCTTGTCTTTATCGCCATTTGGTTTCAGTGTGCCGCTGGACATGGCTTCCATCATCTGCTCTGATACTGACCCCTTATAATCATCGGGAAGTGGGTTCTTCCCGAGCACGGTGGCATCACCGAAGCTCGTGTTAAAAGTTCCAAGCGTGACTGTCAGAGTACGAACGCCGAACGGCGCAACTTCCTTCGCGAGAACCTTGGATAGCCCTAGACAGAAGATATAAACATAGGAACATGACGGAAGTGAAAAAAGAAATCGATAAAAAAGAAAACTTACCATCAAGCGCAGCTTTAGCTCCGGCATAGGCACCCATGCTATCTCTCCCTTCCAGAGCGGCTCCGCTGCTAATGTTTACGATTACGCCGTACTTACGCTTCCGCATGTGAGGCAAGACAGCACGGATGAGTCTGACCGGACTAAAGTATAGTGTGTCCATTTGGGTCCGTACCTCGTCTTCGGTAAGTGTCTCCACTGGCCCATAGATGGAATATCCAGCATTGTTCACTAGGACGTCGATCTGGTCTCCAGAAGCCTCAAGGGAATCACTGTAGGCATGACGAATTAGCATTGTAGTCAAATATTTTAGTTAGGAAGATTACAATAAGCAAAAGGGAGTTTGGAGAGGACTTACATGAGTTGGCCACTGCCTTGATCATTCACGTCTAGTGTCACCCACTTACTGCCGTTTCCATGGGCATTAACTTCAGCTACGAAGTCTTCGTTACGAGAAGCGTTGCGGGAGGTTGCAATCAATTTATGGCCACCAGCCAGAACAAGGCGAGATAAAGATTCACCAAACCCCGATGAGGCGCCAGTGATGAACCAGGTGAGAGGGCGGTTGACCTTCGTAAAAGTAGCCATTATGAGTGTATTTCCTACACAGGATATTCTGATAGCTTGATGTGTAGATGTTTGATACTTGTAGGATATAGTTGAGTGGATATAATTCAAGGGGGTCGTCTTGAGAAACGGGAGACTTTATAGAAAAAAGTTGCCAGGACATGACCTTTGATATCAGTAGAGCGTATAGTACCATTTGCTACCTGGAACCTCATATTCGCGTTTTTCCCGGACGCGAAGTTCATCATTATTGGTAGTATATCTTGTTAAATCCGGGATCTAAGGTCGGGTTAGTTATCCCTTGTATAGTTCGCTTATCCCGTCACACATCAGCGTTATGGTTGAAGGGTTGCGGGGTGACAGAAGTAACACATGTCGTTTCTAATGAAATATATGCTTTCCCTTATTCGTCAAGCTTACGATATGAGGGGATAAAATTGTAAGTTAGGTAATTTCTGTAGATATCCCATGAATGAATGTGTATATTTCTCTCTGTGTGCTGCAGAAAAAGTGGTAACATCTTTACAGGTATAAGCAAAAAGAGCTGGACAAATTTCACATACTAAATACACAATCAGGGTATTATTGAGTGCCCGATCGTCATGTAGATATGTGAAGAGTCAAGACATTACGAAGGCGTAGACTGCACAATGAATAGACATGAGATAAGATAAGAATAATAATGGATCACTTCCAATTTTGACAGCTGCGACGGAATTGTCGGAGTAAATTGCTCTATTATTTCTCTTAGATACCGGGCCGACACTTTCCAAGTTCCAAGTCGGTACTAGGTAAGTACCTAGGTAAATGGGGCTGATGGGGGTGGGGGTTTATCGCTAATCGTTGAATGACGCGCGCGCTGGAGCTTCTATCGATTTTATCAATTTTTTAGGAGCTTCATGTCGCAAATGACCCATGATGTCTTTCTAATGAGGTCGCCAATAGCTCGAACCATGCACAGGCGAGTCAAGCTACCATGTATAATATTTTTATATGCTAATAATTATGTAGTAGACTTATCCACATAGTCTAATCCCCATTATGCGGCCGCAATTGACCCGCTATGTCTTGCGACGCCTTCTTGCGAGCGAGGCCCCAATCCCCCTCCGTCCTACATTCGCATTCGCCTTGTCTCGCCCGACATTCCGCGTATATCCTGTAGGGTCTAGGGTCGCAAGGACTTGTCAGAGAAGGACATTCTTGAAATTGTTTCAGAAGCCACCGAGGGAATTAAAGAATGTCGACACCGAACCGGGGTACGATACAATACTCCAATTCCGCTCTGCCGAATTTCAAGGTATCCGAGTCCCTCCGCTGCCGGAGCTCTACAAAGCATGGCAGCAATTCTTCGCATACAAGACCCAGCGTGGACGAGTCGTCAACTCC
The DNA here is from genome assembly GCA_022578535.1 of Jackrogersella minutella. Classification (NCBI taxonomy): domain Eukaryota; kingdom Fungi; phylum Ascomycota; class Sordariomycetes; order Xylariales; family Hypoxylaceae; genus Jackrogersella; species Jackrogersella minutella. Next base: position 13,269 of record MU388246.1, read on the forward strand.
ACCCAGGCCATGTGTGCTCATCGGTTGTTGTTGCACCTATGCGGTCCTTCAAACACTGAACCGGAGACCCAGCTATCCGACGAAGACCTCCGAACGGCTAGAGATTGTTTACTCAAACCTGTGAAGGACGAGGTTGAGAGTCACATCGAGCTCTCAAGAGCAATACACGACGAGCTAAAGAAGAGAGGCGTGCACCAGGAAAAGGATTTTAATGCGTTCTTAACTGCATTATCACAGTATGGAAAGGCTCTCGAAGCTAAGGACCTGGTAACCAAATATTATCAAAATGTTAAGGGCAAGTCAAATGAAATGTTTGTATTAACACACTTTATGCCTGTTCTTCGAGGTCTCGCTAAAGAAGATCGCGAGCCGGAACTGTTGGAACTCTTTGCACGGGCAAAGGATGTTGGGGTTGAATACGATCCAGCGCTCCACGGCGTCATGACCATCTTTTTTGCTCGGAAAAATAACATTGGGGAGACAAAGTTCTGGTTCAACAAGCCGATCAATAGAGATCTCCCTCCAGCTCCTACGACATATTACGAGATACTCCAATTTGCCCTTCGCAATGATCAGCAAGAATGGGCTATGGGCATTTACCAAAACCTCATCTCCCGATTAGAAACCGGGGCGTTACAGAACCACAAGCCTTGTTGGGATACCTCTATTCAGTGGGCAGTTCTTTTACTAGGGAAGGGGATGGATCACATCGAGCACATGATTAACGTCGCCTTCGAACATAATAAGGACAGGCCTAGCTCCCAGCCCAACATGGGGACGATGAATGGTCTTATCAAAATAGCCATTGATAAAAATGATCCATACATGGCCGAACGTATCATTGCGTTGTCGAAGAAGCTCGGCTTTGATATCAACTATAAAACTCTCATCCTTCAACTAGAGTACCGTATCCGCGCTAATGACCTCGACGGCGCATTTGCGACTTACCGGTCTATCCAGGAACTGGAAGAGACGGCCAAGATCAGGGATTATTCGGTCATCAATTCTTTTATCCGTGCCCTGTGCGGCGCACCGGATCCCAACTACGAACGGGTTCTTGATGTCACGAGCTTTCTCGAACAACGACGGGTGACATTGGAACCCGAAACCGTCGTCTCCATCTGTATGGCCTTTCTTCAGCATGATGAGGCGTACGAAGTGATAGACACGCTGTCACTTCACGCAATTCATTACAGCATTCCTCAGCGCGAAACGGTCCGGGAAGCCTTCGTCGCGTACTGCGTGGACATGAAGAACAGCACGGCTCGAGTCTGGGACGCGTACTCATTGCTGCGCCAATTCTTCCCGGAGCTACCAAAGGGACATCGAGAATTGATCATGGAAACGTTTTTCTACAGGAATCGTCCAGACATGGCAACCCTTGTATTCGGCCACATGCGCGCCCACAATAATCCGAGCGCTCGACCTACTGTAGACACATACATCCGCTGTATGGAGGGCATTGGCATGTGTCCAGACGAGGAGAGCATGAAGTCCGTCCACAACATGCTGAAGATGGATGCGTATATCCAACCTAGCACGCTGTTATATAACGCATTGATGATCGGGTATATCGCGTGTGACTTGCCGCACCGGGCACTCGACTTCTGGAAGGAGATCACTACATCCCCTGAAGGGCCCTCATATGCCACCCTCGAAATTGTATTTAGAGCCTACGAAATCACTCCCGAAGGTGACGGCCTCGCAGACGAGCTGTGGGAGAAGATCAAGAGGATGGACATCGACGTGTCCGAGAACGTCTGCGTAGCATACGCGGTGACGATGGCGGCCCACGGTCACATAACGAAGGCCAAGACGATCATAGAGGATATGGACATCATCGTCGGGAAGAGGGCTGATCTCTACAAGTGAGTATTGGAAATCAACCAACGATGCAAGTACACGGCACTAACATTTACCCAGCCTTGTCCATGTATACAATGCCTTACCATCGGCAGAAATGAAAGAGCAATTCGAGAGCTGGGCAAAAGATGAGTTCCCACAAGCGTGGCAGGCGCTCAAGGCAAAATTTGGTAGGAAACAAGACGAAGACGGCCTAGTGAAATTCAAGCTCCGTCGGCCTTGGAAGGCAAAATGAATATGATGTGAATGAATTGATCTCTGTACAACACTATTCATACATACATCTAGATTACTTTTTCTTGTCGACCTCTCTGTACATAGGCGAGGAGGAAAAAGAGAAGAAAGAGAGAAGACGTAAAAGCAACTGTTGTACCATGAACCAGCTCAAAATAGGGTGTGATTTCTCTTTGCCGTGACGGAGTTCTGCTCCGAATATCGGAGCCTCTCTCGGATCAAAATCTCGGGGTGCCGATGCACGCTGGGATGGATACCCAGGCCGATGGCGCGGCGGATCGCTTTGGCTAGTTTTCTCTGGTTAGGTGGTCGTAGGCCGGTGTCTATTGCCCGCTTTATCCTGCCGTGCGGCGTCATGAATTCTGATATGACGGAGAAGTTCTGTGCATATCGTGTTAGCGCTTATGATCACTGTATTCTCTCCCAACGCCAATTTCACCCCGTCCACCATGTCCACCATCAGACGAAGGTGTAGCTTACGCGGTACATATCCAGCGGGCGCAGCCCAAGCATGTCAACGAGGTCCTTCTTGCGGGACTGGTTGCGGCGCCACTTGTTCATCTCGGAGGCGCTGATGTCATGCGGGGCGTAGACGTCGCCGACCTTCCAGCGCCGCGTCAGCTGCCGCGAGTACTGGTCGTCGTGGTTCGACTGGAACATCTCGTCCCGGATGCTGGTCTGGCGCTCCATCGTGCCCCGCAGGTTGTCGTAGATGTCGGAGGCGGCCTGCGTGGCGTTGCGGTTGGACGGGGACGGCGCGTCGATGTTGAGGAGCTGGCTTGTCGCGCCGAGGTCTCTGACTAAGGACGGGTGTTAGCGGTTGTGGTGGTGGTGGTGGTGATGGGGGACTTACGGGCTTTGGTTGGTTTGGTTGTTGATATGCTCGCGGTTTGTGGGCGCAAGAGGGAAGACGATTGCCGCAGCGCAGATAGAATTGGTATTCGGGGAGGCATATTGGGCGAGCTATGTGGCCGTCAATCTATGTTCGTGGGTTTGATGGCACTTTTCTACGATGGTGTCGAATATGAGAACTTCAATTCGATGTTAAGAATTGAAATTCGAATTGGCGCTAAAAATTTGGGTAGGTAAATAAGTGGATCCACCCACCCCGCAAGATTTAGAATGCACGCGCCCAGGTGAGACGGCAGGGGTTAAGCTCTTATCGGACAGTCAAATATTTAAATATGGGGCCAAAGAAGGTTTCGACTCTCGAGATTCCGATAAGGAAAATAAAAAGTTGAGCCTCATCTTAAGAACCTCTTTTCACCTTTCGTAACAACCAGATACTTTGACGACCAGACATCATGGTCCGACAACTCAAGCATCACGAGCAGCGCTTGCTCCGAAAGACAGATTTTATCACATGGAAGCAAGATAACAATCACAGAGATGTTTGTAGTACCCATCTGTCTAATGGAGATCTCCGCTAACTCTCCATGCGCTCTTGGTAGGCGGCAGTTATACGACGGTACATGATTCAAAAACCTGAAGACTATCACAGATATAACAGGATATGTGGTGTAAGTGACCTGAAACCACCCATGAACTGTTAAAGTAAAACAACTGAACTGACATCGCAACTAGTCTCTGCGCCAACTAGCCCATCGCCTCAGTCTACTCCCTCCTGAGAGCCCCGTAAGAAGAAAGCACGAAGAGTTGCTCCTGAATAAGCTCTACGACATGGGGATCCTTTCTTCAGCCTCAAAGCTCTCCAATGTCGAACACGGTGCCACGGTATCTGCGATGGCACGTAGGAGGTTGCCGGTGGTCATGACTCGTCTACGAATGGCTGAGACGGTTCAAGCGGCTACGAAACTCATCGAGCAGGGCCATGTCCGAGTCGGCGTCGAGACCATCACCGACCCTGCCTTCTTTGTCACGAGGAACCTAGAGGACTTTGTGACTTGGGCAGTCGGCAGCAAGATCAAGCGAAATATCATGAAGTATCGTGACAAGCTGGATGATTTCGAGCTCCTATGATCTGGGTCGACGTGGAAGCAATTGTTTTACCTCCGAGCTAAGGATTAGACCTGTCAATTAAACATATAGCATGGCGTTTGAGGGAGCATCATGGACCTTTACTTTTACCAACATCTTGTTAAAGCATAATGGCACTTCGTGATATTTGTGAATATCAAGATAAAGTATATACAATTAGGTACTGGAGATCACTGCTCGCAGCAACGCTAATCCCCGAATTTATTTAACCGAGATTTATCCGGCGCTGCGGTTCGAACTCTTTTAGCGCGCGCCGATTGCCTAATCTCATCTTGGCCTAGGTACCTAATGCCAGCAGAAATTTGGTTACTGCCCTGACGAAATCATACACGTCAATTGCTGATAATCTGGATCTCTTTCCTTTCCTTCCTTCCCTTTTCTTTTTTCTTCTCCATGCCCGCCCACGGCACCAAAGGGGTAGCTTTGGATATCTACCACCTCGCCACAGTACCAGCACATGGGACACGGGCTTAAATGTGCTGGTCAATTTTTGAAGGCATATCACACCAATAACATAATTTTTGGAAATACGACACCCTCTGGGTGATTTCTATCCCTTTTCATTGAATTCTCTGCCTCGTGCTGTGAATCGAGGAAGACCCGGATAATCATCGTCCGTAAATACGTGCAAACCATGTGACACCGGTTTGCACGTGCTCACGCTTTCTTTTCGCGAAAGGCAGGCCCACCCATGCTATATACCACGCTGCCATGGTCATTGCCTATGATTCTTTTTCTAAATGTAATCACGCAGTCACGTCACGATGGTGGCAAGTTCCTATTGTTTTTATCTATCCTATTTAACATTTATAATGTAACTCAACGGGTCTACCTGCCACTCCACAAATCATTATCCAATGCTCACTTTGGTCTCCAGAATGGGTTACGTAACCTAACATTATCTACCTTGGACTAAACTATGGCACGACCTCCAGACTCTATCATCATTTCAGATGATGAAGTGACCGAATCTTCTCAATCCTCAGTCAAATCTTCTACGGTAATCTCAACTAAAAAGCGCAAACTAAATCCGGAGGTTCCGGATAAAATCGAATGGAGCGATGACTCCGATTTTGTCTATGAGACATTCAAGAAACGGAAGGGAACCGGGAAATCATTATCTAGGAAAGGTAAGGGTAAAGCCACTACAAAGGGTCATACGCGCAAAGCTGGTAGACCAAAAAAGAATCAAGCTCAACTAAATGACGACGGCGCATCGTCTTCCGATTCCGATCTTCCAGACAAATTACTTCCTCATCACATTCAGGAACGTCGCAGACAGTTCGATCAAAATTGTGAAATTTTACGTGAAGGTGGATTACGACTACCCCCGGACTATTCAGACGTTTACTTCTCAGATGATGAGAGATTAGCGAATTTGGAGGAGAAACCTCAGTTTGACGAAAGGAGCGGGATTAAACCATGTCGCCCCTACAAGGATGTAGTTCTAGAACACTCAGCCGGTGTCATCCCAGCTTCTATTGCTCAATATCTTCGCGACTATCAAATTGAAGGCGTCAAATTCCTCCATCATCTCTTCGTTTATCAAAAAGGTGGCATCCTTGGCGATGATATGGGCTTGGGGAAAACTGTCCAGGTTGCCGCATTTCTCACCGCGATGTTCGGCAAGACTGGTGATCGTCGCGATGCCAAGAGGATGAGGAAGTTCCGAAGGGCTAAGGACGGTTGGTATCCCCGCGCCTTGGTCATCTGTCCTGGCTCGTTGATTCAGAATTGGAAGAATGAACTTGATAGATGGGGATGGTGGGAAGCCGATTTGTATCATGGCGCAAATAGGGATGATGTCCTGGGCGCTGCCCGGGCGGGAAGGCTGGAGGTTATGATCACTACCTACACCACCTACAAGAACAGCCGCGACGAGGTTAACAGGGTACCGTGGGACGTTGTTGTAGCGGACGAATGTCACTCCATCAAGGATATCGCCGCTGAAATCACGAAAGCAATGAACCAGGTCAACTCCCTCTGCAGAATCGGCCTGACCGGGACGGCGATCCAGAACAAATACGAAGAACTTTGGGCCCTATTAAACTGGACGAATCCTGGCCAATTCGGCACGCTGGGAGAATGGAGCAATACGATCTGTAAGCCACTGACTATCGGCCAATCGCACGATGCTACTATTCCCCAGTTAAGCGAAGCTCGCAAGACGGCAAAGAAACTTCGCTTCAATCTCCTCCCTCGCTTCTTCCTGCGCCGCATGAAGAGCCTCATCGCCCATCAACTGCCTAAGAAAAGCGACAAAGTTGTGTTCTGTCCACTTTCCGACCTACAGCGTGAAGCATATGAAAACCTACTCGGTAGCGAAGTTGTCAACTTCGTCCGGCTTGCGTTCGATTTCTGTCCATGCGGTTCAAATAAAAAGCGAGGGTGGTGTTGTTTCAAGGTCGATGCCGACGGGGTATCGTGGAAAGCACAAGTGTTCCCCATCATAATATCATTACAGAAGTTGTCTAATCATTTCAACCTCATTATCCCGCAAAGCTCGGATGTTCCAGACAAACACAGGCGAGAGCTCCGATTCCTCCAAGCAGCAATGCCAAATACATGGAAGGAGCATTATACAAGCCGGGATTCACTACTCAACCTAGCCAATCCCGAGTATTGCGGGAAATGGAAGGTCCTGAAGAAGCTTCTAAAGTTCTGGCACACTAATGGTGACAAAGTCCTAGTCTTTTCGCACAGCGTTCGATTGCTCAAGATCCTACAACACTTGTTCAATAACACGAGTTATAGTGTTAGCTATCTAGATGGGTCTCTGAGTTACGAAGAGCGGCAACAAGTCGTTGACGACTTCAATTCAGATCCCAATCAATTCGTGTTTCTGATTTCTACTAAAGCCGGTGGCATCGGACTCAACATCACATCAGCTAATAAAGTTGTTATCATGGATCCTCATTGGAATCCATCATACGACCTCCAAGCACAGGATCGCGCATACCGAATCGGTCAAGTACGTGATGTCGAAGTTTACCGTCTCATCTCAGCAGGCACCATTGAAGAAATCACCTACGCAAGGCAGATATACAAGCAACAGCAAGCGAACATCGGGTACAATGCCTCCAACGAACGTCGCTACTTCAAAGGTGTACAGCAGGACTCCGGACGGAAAGGGGAGATTTTCGGACTCCGGAATCTACTTACGTATAATGGCGATTCAATCGTCCTTCGCGATATTGTCAATAAAACAAACATTGCGGAAGCCAAGGTGGGCGTGAAGCTGATAGATATTGATATGGAAAGGGCGGCTAAGGAAGCTGATGAGGACCAATTCATCAAGAAAGAGGGAAGCGCCGATGACGACGAGACTGGTGGTTTGAAGCAATTATCTGCTCTTCTTACGAAGGACGACAATAAAGACGGCATTCTGAAATCGGCAGGAACACGGAAGATTACGCATATCGATCCCATACAGGCAATTCTCGCCTCTGAAGGAGTTGAATATACCCATGAGAACTCGGAGGTCGTGGGCTCATCAAAAGTTGAGGACGAGCTATCGCGACAAGCAGAGTTAGCCGCAAGTCAAGACTACGATCCAGCGGCTCGTGCACTCTTCTTCAACAGCCAGGATGTCATAACCGAGGGCGGTGTCACCAGATTATTCGAGTACGAATACAATCCTCCAGTCAACGTTAGACAACGCCAGTTCTGCACGATGGCAAAAGCTTTTGGGTTTCCTAGCGTTACGGAGTTCGCCTTGGCTGTCGAAAGCATGACCCAGGAAGAACGAAGGAATTGTCTAGAGCTCTTCTACAAGAAACGTGCCGAGAGGCTGAAACATTTAGACGAGGTCGCTGATTCGGATGTCGGTCCGAAGGTAGAGTCAGATACGAAGGAGGATGTTAAAATGGAAGATTTGAAGGTCGAGGATACGAAGGACAATTTGGCCGATACCGAGGATGATACGGATGAGAAAGATCTAAAGATGGAGATCAAGACGGAGGAGACTAAACCGAGCACGCCGGCTATCAAACAAGAGATCAAGGACACTTCCCCTCTCAGCAAGGATGTGAAGCGCGTCAAGAAGGAGAGCCCATCGACAAAGTCCAAGAGGGCATCTCTGTCCATCTGGTTATCCGATGACGAAACGGACGAATTATGAGATTTCTTTTCTTTTCGTGTTACAAGATATCCGGGATCCTTAGACGAGGGTCGGCATGTTTGGGCATCACAGAGTCGCGATATCGATACTGACTACTCGGCACAATAATGTGCATTTGAGTATTACGTATATAGGTTACACATGTAAGGCAATGCAGGACAGGTTAAGAAGTACAAGGAGTTTCGGTTCCCTGGTTAGAACTTTCTAGAATCCGGCGTCACGGCTGCAGTGATACCCAGGCAGGTAGTCGAGAATACAGGAAGAACTATTGTTTGCTACGAGTTTCGATGAAATGTGGTTTGTTAGGCGACAAGAGGTTACAAGCTTTAGCCGTCAAAGTCACATACCTAGGTACTCTTTGTTATCACGTAAATTACCCCTATTTTGAGTATGCTTCTGTGTTAAACGAGTGTCGGTTGTGGGATATAGAACATGCCAGGGATACAGGTTTTTTCCCCTTCACATGTTAAGGTAAGCATATACAGACAGAGCCGCACAGCTACATGGCCAAGGAAGTCTTTCTCCAAGTTCTATGTCCCCTTTAAAGCACTGAGGCTGACTGAGGTAATCTTACATAAGCCGCAATATCAGCATAATATGGCTTAAAATAGTATTTTATGTAAGCATTCAATATCGCAATGAATGACAACCCCGTAACAACAATAACTGATTAATCTTGTTCACTAAAATTGTCATCGACTTCCACCCCCTGAGGCTCAGCAAACCGCTTCAACAAACCGATCAGATTGCCTAGCCAATCAAACCAATGTTCTGGATGGTATGTCAAAGGCAAAGAATCAATTCCATCATCCACCCAGGCAGTAATTGTCCTATCAACGATATGTGATGCCTAGCCCCAGGGGTAACGCGCAGGAGTCGTCACCGTCCAGCCACGAAGCCACAGTGATGTAACTGAAACTGAATAGATGGTAGGTATTGTGGAGAATGCATGTGTAGATCTCCCGTCCAGTCCGAAAACCCGGTAGTACAAATCTTGACTAGGGCTGCTAGGTAAGATTGTACCTGGCAGCTCTGGTACCAGCACTAGGTAATAATGCTCTCTCGGTAACGCTTCCCTCATATGACGTTCCACACAACGCATTTGTTTGCTCCGATTGAATGAGGCGTTGAAATAAAATGGCAGGTTTGACCCTTTCTATTGTATCAGATAAAGGCAATGTTCATCCGATTATTATGTCATTGTCTAAGCAGCCTCATTTATCTTTGACATTTAGCTGAAGTTTAAAGGTTTTGTTGATTTCGAATATTAACCTTACTACGTGCCATTCCGGAACAAATCCACAGTTTTCAACTAGCCATCTCCATCTTCCTCTAGAGCAGTTCACGAGCCATATTCTCTCAGCTACAGAAGCTATTTCAATCTTTTTACACATACGTCAAGATAATCACAGATCCGTTTATCTTAATCTTCTAGTTGCCCTAGAGACGTCATATCTGCTCGCTTGTGGGACCGATCTTCACCCCTTGATCGTCACTCCATACCTGCATAATAACCATTCATTTTTCCCCAGAGAACCAACCTCATCAAAATCTCACCTTTACCTACATCTACACACATTAAAACATCGTAATCGGCAAAACTGACAACGATGAAGTCATTCGTTCAAGCTCTACTATTCACCACGGCCACCTGCGCTACCATACGATCCAGGCAAGGAAACGATGGCTGTTGCTTCCAACTCGCCTCGGTAGGAAAGGTCAACGAAACTGTCCTCGAGGATCACGTTGGTGACTTGCTGCTCGGTGGAACTTTCCAGCAGGGAGGTTTCTGCCTGGATAAGACGTCCAAGACCATAAAAGACGGTCTTAAACACAATTGCTTCATGAGAGGCCCTGATTATCAGTTTGAGTGCTATCAAGGCGCCGTTGGTGATACGGCATTCGACGTCACATCTCCAAAGGCCGACGGGAAGTCATACCTCACATACGACAATGGTCCGGGTACCTTCTACGCATGCCCAATTGGCATGGGCGCCGATCAGACCTATGATATTTACTCATCAGAAAAAACTGATAAAGATGGGTGCTTGCCGGTTGCCTTAGCACTTGTAGGCGAGACAGATGCTTGCTCTGCCAACTCTACTAGGAACGCCGTTGTTACACCCCGTTCTAAGGCAGTTCTACCAAATCAACTCTTACAGCGTCACGCTCCATCTCCAGTATGCAACGTTTCGTCATCGGCACCTTCACTTGCCCCTTACAGTGTAAGCCCTACCAAATCTACCGCAAAGAAAGGTGATACTTCGGCGATGGTGAGAATCTATACAGATAGCAGTACCACATTCGATTACAGGATTCCCCAAGATTTTACCAAATCTTCATTGTGTGCTCTCGAATTCCGCATGCCAGTCTGCTTCCAACTCCCTGATGGCTACCCATGCTATGGCTTTACCGGAATGGAACAAGAGGTTGCGGGAAGGTCTGGTATGGCACTCCACCTCACATCTGACGATGCCAATGCCCCATGGAACAACAAAAAACTACATCAGGTCTTTCCGGACGCGACTAGCATTATTGGCACTTTCGAATGTGGTCAAGGGGTCGGTCCCAAGGATGGTGCCCGCATGATGAGCTGGAACGTGAGTAGTGTTAGGCAATTTGGGCTTGATTTCCTTCAAGCCGGTGTCGGACCAGACGCTGAATTCCAGGATGGAATCGGTTTCTGGATCGTTCCTTGCCAGTAATGATTCGGCTTTCTGCTTCTCGGAAACAGCAGTCACGAAACAATTGCTTTCCTCGCATCAAAATGGTTCGGGAAATGAATATGTCTAGACCGGGTTAGAGGTGAAATACCATGTTAGACCTCACACATGCTTCTAAGGGAACTTATGAAAGTGAGTAATGAAATTACCGTGGGCTTATGGTTACGGCTTCGATGGCTAACATGGTCACCGTGGAGCTTATTCATTATACAAGTGCTAAGAGATAGACTAAAAGTTATAATAATATTATGAATTATCCCGTCGTTGCTTCTTTACAGGTCTAGCATACACCACATGTTAATATTGCACCCAATCAATCCACATCCGCGCCTGGCACGTTACAGCACAGCGTCGCTACCTAGGTATGGTTTGAACAACTCTAGTCTCTCAGTTTTTAACCTAAACTTACCCTTTTTATAAAAATTTTCAGGATGTTAAGTATGATACTTATAATACTTCCTATGTGAGTTTTAGTAGAGATGTGAGTAGTGTTCGACCTAGCGCGTGAAATCCAACCCCTTGCTTACCTAATCCACTCATACGTTTTAGTCAACTCTTTATTGCCTCTTGACTCACTCTCAGCATCATCTACATCACGCATCACTGGACAGTCGGCGAGAATAGAAATTCATCAATTCAAGACCACATTATGAGACCCGTCTGCAAGTTACACAGCCCCCGGAAACTAAACATAGATATAACAGAAGGCCCCGCCATTCCCACCGAGCTGCTCGTGCGTCTCCAGCAGGTTGATCGGGGGGCCGAGCCACTCCATGTCGACGATGGTGTCCTCGAGGTCGGCGGCGCGCTTGTCCATCGGCGGCATGGGCATGCCGCCGCTGGGCAGCGCGTTGAGGCGCGCCGAGGCGTCCTGCATCTGCCAGATCCACCACAGCCGGTCCAGCGACGTGTGGTGGAAGTAGAAGATCGGGTCGCCGGGGGACGTCATCGGGTCCCCGCCGGGGTCGACGGCGGCGACGTAGTGGCCGGCGGTGTGGATCTACGGAAAGAAATTTCAGCTTTTGAATCTTTTCCTTTTTTTTTTTTCTTTTTTTTTTTTTTTGAACAGGGGGGCGGGAGAGGGGAAGGCACTTACACCCCACGGGTAGGAGTCGTTCTTCGGCGGCGGCGTGCCCAGCAGCTGGTTGTAGAAGCCGTCCATGTTGTCGTTGCCGGTGAGGAGGCTGTAGGCGCGGTCGGCGGTGGCGCCCATCGCCGCGTTGCGGTTCACGTCGCGGCGCAGGCAGCGCGGGTTCGAGCCCGTGCCGTCGGCGCGGGGGTTCTTGGGCAGGTTGCTGCCCATGGACATCGAGGTGGGGCCGAGGCTGACGACCATGCTGTTATGATGTGTCAGTAAAAGTTTAGAGGGTTAATGGTGTTGGAGGAACAGACTCTGCGAAAGGTCCCTCGGTCACGCAGCCGCCGCCGCCGCCCGACGCGATGATGTTAGGCGTCCGTCCGGGCTGGGGGACACCATTGTATGATGGCTCCGGCGCGCCGTTGCCCCCGAGGCTCGACGCGTTGCCGTTGAGCAGGGGGGAGTTGATCGGGTCCTCGGCGTAGCGGTCGTAGTTCATGTACTACTACATTGTCAGCAAACGACACCTTCGACGGCGGTGGAATGTTTGACGTACGGGTTGGTAGCCGGTGTACCCGCACTCCTCGCGGAGTGCTTTCTCGAAGAGCCAGACGTAGTACTTGTGGGCGCCGAAGAGGTGGAGGTTGTCGTGGAGCTGCATGGCGTGGGTCATGTGGAAGGCGACGAAGTCGTCGTATCGGCTCAGCGCTCCAGGGAACCTCTCCTTGTCTACGGTGGGAGGCAACTTCATCAGGCATGTCACGGCGGCGGTATAGTTTTGTCGTAGCTCCTCGGGCATGTCGCTCCTGTTGATCGTGTTAGTGAAGTAGAAGACGTTCGCGGGCGCTGTGCAAACGACGTACCATTCTTGTCGTACGACCGCGTTCTCCAGCGTGCAGCCGTTGTTCGTCTCTGCGGCAATCTTCGAAGCCACCCATTCCTCAACTTTGGGCATGGTATCCGCCTCTAGCTTGTCAACGACATCGAGCGGGTAGGCAGGATTTCGAACCCTAGATGGATCATCCTAGTTAGCCCAAGTAGGGCAAGCTGCCAGCGACCAGTGATGAAACTTACACGTCTCTCTTTGGAAGATATGCACTAGGCGGTTTCACTGCCGCTCCCTGAACTCCAGTAAGGAGCGAGGGCAGCAGGAGAGCGCTCCAGATCGTCAACATGTTGAACCAGCTACCTGTTCTGAGGTAGATTTTGAAGTTGGACCTGAGATGTCAGACGTCCATTCCCCAAGCAAATCTGGAACTGGGAGATTTTCCAATGGGTATATATAGCCCACATTTCTCACGGCGGCTCAATCAATCGACCTAGGTGCACCTCCGCACGGCACTTACAGCAAAAGCCGCATTAGGATAAATTTCATTTACGCGGCCAATGACAGTTGTGTGGGATATATTAAGATTTGGATAAAGAGTCGGCAGAGGACCCTACGGACATTCGCGAGGAAGGCAATTGCTTGGTTTTAGACGCTTAATGTACAGCATTGACTAATTTACTGTCACAAAGCAGAGTGGCGAAGAACTCAACATAACCAATAAGACCCTACGTAATGACGGGAACAAGGAGGCGAGCCATCTAGAAAGGAAATATGAGAATGCCCAAGGATCCATGGTGATAGAAATATAGATCTAGGCAAATCAACCTCATGGCCTCGTTTGAGAGGGGTGTGAAATGAGGCATAATCCATTCACCTGGGCATGTCAAGGAATAATGTACAACGAAGTAAAATAATAGAAGGTCAGCACCTAGCTAGTATGTGTATAGAAGTGTGACCATAACGATCTCTAAATCTCTCGAGGGTTGAATAAGGGGCGAAACCCCGCCCTCTTATATAGACACAATGCTTGAGAGCATACCCGGTAAAGGTTCTCTTAAGGCTAGCCACTAACCTTGAAAGCCCAGCCGGTAAAATAGGACATCGCGACAGGCTTACCTAATGTACCAGGTCAATGAAACTGATGGCGCATAGGGAATGATGAAGTCACTTAGCTGGTTCATCATAGGTAGATATGACTCGATTTCACTTCCCTATAAACCACCGTAGTTTTCCAGTAGCTACATGGAAATGATCGTTTGAACATGGTAGAGCTGTCCTCGATACTTCCTCCTAGAAAACAAGTCGGACAAAAAGAGCTCTTGTATGTACACCGTGATCTATTGCAGTAGGTACGGCTTAGAGGCCTTCGCATAACAAGGTTGTTACATCCCCTACCATATGGTCCCCATCGTGACGACGAGCTTAGGGTGTAATATACTGTAATTATGTAATTCAGGGGTACTAGGTATTATGACACATGAATGGGGAGGCTCACAGTCCTCTTTGACAAAACAATTATTCCACGCTAGTCTCAGCGTATGAATTTTCTATCAACAGTCCTTGGCTTTATGGATGTTTAGCCAGGCCTCAACTGCCAAATGTTGCTGCATGATGTTATGAGCCCAAGTCTTGGAAATGTTGAGTGGAAATCCGCTATTCGTAGTCCTTTGACGGCTATCTAAGGTAATATTAGTATATTGAAGTATTAGGTATGTAATTATAGCATGGACAGTGTCTCTTAAAGACGACACATTAGGGAAGAGGTAGTATGATACCGTGGGTAGCTTGACGATGTCTATCGGATATACCTCATTGTATAGTCGATTCCGTACGTATATTATGCTCAAATATGACACAAGCGTACTTCAGAATCTCATTGTTATATGCATCGTCGTCGAAACATCCTATCTCGGAATTTGTTTTGAGTCACAGGCCGATGATATACGTATAATGACCACCTATAGAAATTGGACTTTGACAGACTCCGACAACCTAATGACGTGACAAACTCAGGAATAGAGACTCGACAAATCAACAATTCCAAGATCTAGGGATGAAGTTAACACAACAGCTACACAGCCACGCCGGTTTACTCATAGTTGGAGTTGCGGGGGGTTTGGCGTTTCGGCTATCGTTCTTAGAGCAACTTAATTTGTTGAGGCCGTCGTATAGTCGAGCACGTCAGGCTAGTTGTATATGTCACAATCCCCACAGCGCTACCCCCATGAATTAGAAAACGCGCCGCGCCAGTCACGATACTGCGATAGCATCCCGCATGCAAGAGGCTTATCCGATGTGAAGACGTGATCCAACCCTAAAGCTGCACGAAGGACAAACTTCAATAAAGATATGGTCTCCAAGAGTATGGCGTTAGAATGCTTAAGCTTACGCCATTTACCGACTGTCCGGACTCGGCATATCGCTATTATATATAGGGTGAATTGGGATAGTTATAAAACGGTAATCATTGAACCAACTGACTGGTTTGAATGAAGAGTGTCGTTTTCAATTGAATTTCGCGAGTTCCTACCACATTTGTACTCGTCATCGCTATACGTCTTCAACCATGGCACCGTCAGCAACTGAGAATGTTGTTCCAATTGTCGAGGGCATCAAGCAGAAAATAATCACTGAATCTCAGAAGGAAACCACTCAGGAAAGCTCAAAGGTTGACAATGGCCTGGCAGTCGGAGCTACAGAGCTGGAGGATGAACTGCCTAAACTTCAAACTGGTCACAAGGAACCCTTAAAGTTAAGCGGTGCTCTGGACCAATTCAAGCAATTCGACGTCACACCCGTGATTGGGAAAGAATTCATAGATGTAGACTTGGCCGAATGGCTACGTGCCCCGAACTCGGACGAGCTCCTGCGTGACCTGGCTATTACAGGTATGAGAAGAATCGAACCTCCCTGACCTTTACACCGTCCAAGGAGATGATGACCTTGGCTAACAATTATGCTTCAGTGTCTCAACGGGGTGTAGTATTCTTCCGTAAACAAGACAACATCAACAACGACCTGCAAAAGGAGCTAGTCCAAAGACTCGGCGAGCTATCCGGCAAGCCGTCCACCTCAAAGCTGCACATCCACCCCGTCATCAACTCCGGGCGCGAAGATGGCGGCAAGGATGACGAGATCAGCACCATCTCGTCGCAGCAGGCCAAGAAGCTCTATTCCAAGAGCTTGGTATGGTCCGAGAAGAAGCAGACGCAGAAAAATCAATGGCACAGCGACATCACATTCGAACCCATACCTAGCGACTATGCTCTTTTACGACTCACACAATTACCCAAGACCGGAGGAGGTATGTAATCCCATATTATCAAAAATTGGGGCGGGATGGGATTGAACTTGAACTGACCCGCAATACAGACACCCTCTGGGCCTCAGGCTACGAGCTTTACGACCGCATCTCGAAGCCACTGCGCGGGTTCCTCGACTCGCTAACGGCGTACTATGCGCAACCAGCCTTCAACGAGACAGCCGACCGCAACAACTTCAAGATCTACTCGGCGCCGCGCGGGGCGCCGGAGAACATCGGCGAGGTGCTAGAGGCGGTACACCCAGTCGTGCGCACGAACCCGGTGACGGGTTGGAAGAGCGTGTTCGCGGTGGGCCACCACGTCAAGAGCATCCACGGGCTGAGCGAGGCCGAGTCGCGGAACTTCCTGGACTGGTTCGTGCAGCTCATCGTCGAGAACCACGACCTGCAGGTGCGCTTTCGCTGGCAGGATCCCAACGACCTGGCGATCTGGGACAACAGAAGTGTCTATCACGCCGCGACCCCTGACTACCTGAACCAGGGGCTGGGTGAGCGCTCGGGCTCCCGCGCTGTGAGCTTGGGTGAGAGACCCTACTTTGATCCTCAGAGCAAGAGCCGCAGGGAGGCGTTGGCTGCTGAGGTGAATGCGACAACGGAGTGATGCGTTTCTCTACAGACCATGTCTGGAGATGAGGGAATGTATGGCTTACTTATTATTGGACATACACGAAGATTGGGTATAATCTGGGTATGCCTCAGGGGATAGTCAACAAGGGCCGCATATGTATAAGAAAGAATATATATGTAACGATTATGATACCGGTCTGATGCTGGTTATCCACCTATAAACCTGCGACTGTTATTTCATCTTTCAAAGACGTAAGCTCATGAGACATTCTACCTAACTAGGAGGTAGTCTCTCAGGTGGGTATTCACTCCATCACTTCGTGTCGTTTCGATAGAAAATTAGTGTAAAAAGTCGCCTTCAAGTGTGTAAAAATATAATAAAGCTATAAAATGTTAGATAGCCTAACAGGAGAGAATGGGTTTTGGGTCTTGCAGATCTTTATAGGATTAGTCATGAGGTATTAGGATCAGACGTCGTACTTTATGTAGCTATTAATAAGTTAGGTTAGTGACTTATCCCTCACAATTTTATGCTACCGCCAATACCTTAGTTAGGTATATAAAATTGGGATATTACCTAGGGTAGGTACTATGAATGGAGTTTAGTATCTTAATGAAGGGAAGGCACTTGCTCAAACCTGCTTGCCTGCCTGAATATATTCAAAGAAGGAACTTTACATGTTGAAACAAGGCATGTGCATGTGGGTATCAAACTCTAAGTTGATCAATGTGACCAAATGACCTGTGTCATTACCGTATCCGATACTTTCCAAGGTTATGTCTTAAGATAAAAATATATAATCCACTTTTTAATCCCACGCTTTCATGCTTTCATGCTTTCAATGCTTTTGATCCTTTCCCGCTCCTACCACCTTTCTTCACCTGTTTGCGTAGATCTTGCTCGGCGTTGACACAACTTCTGCTTGTGATATTGTGATATCTCAAAGTAAGACAGCATATGAAGTGGCTTTCTCACGTGAATACGATGGTCCCTCGTTCCGCTACGAATCCTTTCGCTATACTCGTACATACATCCATGACCGACGAATCACTGTTATCGGGCCGAAGAAACACACTCTTGGATCCGCAGTGTGGGCATGCGAGCCGTGATAGAACGACAGAAAAGAACGGGTAAGGCGACATTTAAAACATCTTGTCCAACCAGCGCATTCTTAACGAGTATGCAGTGCAACCCCGTGACCTCTCTTGCACGACTCCGCTGCTACGCATGTTCGATATGTCTACATATATGCCCGTGCCTTCGCTTGAAAGTCCCAAGACGAAAAAATTGAAGGGGATCTAGTGGCATGAACTCGCTGTACTTTTGCGTCAGACATGAAATTTCCGAGGTGAGAGGGGATTTTATAATAAACATTGAGACCGTGCGTAGTCCTTCGTCACATTGCATACGTTCTACATACATGTATGCATGGGTTTGCGTCTCGAATCACCAACTACCTAGGCAGCTAGGTATGTACATATGTACAAGCATTGATACGTTGTTAGGATACGGCAAGGGGATGGGGGGAGGGGGGGGAGAGATATCCCACTTGATCGACTATCTCGCTAACCTTGAATCTGAAGTTGGCCGCTTTCCGTTCGATTTGAAAGGCGGGTAGCTCGAAATTGGCCGAAATCACGAACCGCTTTTGTACGAGAAAGCGCATGCAGAAGCGTGGCTACAGGGATACATCGCCCGGGGTTCTTTATAATGAGTCGCGTTGCCGAGTCCACATCCTGGCCTAGGCCCTGTCAACACCTTTCTCGTGATACTGCCGCCGGCAGTCGTTCCAGCCTCAGCATCTGTCGTCCCTCGGAAAATTCCATTTGAAAGAACACTCCCCGGCTTTCTGATCATACCCTAAGGCATGGAAATATGCGTCCTCATATATTATGTAAGCCGTCGGGACCCTTGAACCGACAAGGTATGCACAAGATAATTCCTCTTGTCAAAGCAGTGATCGGCGACATGGGGCGGGCGCGGACCCCGGATTGGTTGAGAGTAGACCACGTCTCAAGTCGACGATATGTTATTAAAACTACGCGGACGAGTACGCGGATCTCCGATGCCTGAACTGTCGATCCGTCTGGACTCTGTATCCTTCGTTGTCTATCTCAGTGACAGCGGCGCAGAATTGTCCATCTCCCGCGTATCTTTCGTACATCCTTACCTATAGATTCCCGAAACGGAAATATCCTAGAAAGGGGGGCTCTGGCTTTATTTGTTAACTTACAACGGGTAGCTGACCTACTTAGGGCAGCAGGATTCCGTTGGGCGAGGAGAAGGAACGGCGAGCTCTCCTCTTGAACTGCCGTTTGCCCCTTACGATCGTCTCTGCATCATCCACCTACGCTAACTCTTTCTTCCTCCCGTTCGATTACACTAGCTCCCAGGGTCATCTTCAATTCCTACCCCACATCCATCATAATTCCCCGTCCCTCCATCACCGAACTTGTGTCTTGGCTAGCTAGTCATCTAACATGGCCCAACGTCCGCCAGCCACGGACGATGAGCCGGCAGCGGAGAAGAGTACTACAGCCGAACCCGTTCCAACCACAACCGGCCCGGCATTGACGAGTCCCTCCGACCCGGAAGCTGTTTCTCTCTGGTTACAAGCACAGGTACAATGCCATAGTCTGAAGTCTCGGCTCTCAATGTTCCGTCGTTGCCGAAGAATCCATTTGGTCTAACCCTCGACTTTTAGCCCGATATCGATGCCGAATATTACGAATCAGATTCAGCGCTGGGCGATGACGCGTGAGTCACACTTGATATTAACAGGCTATCGGCGTTTCCCTTTTAACGTTGGAGTAAAATAGTCTGAGTTCGACCGCCTCGCTGTCAGCCAGCATACTAGAATATCGCACGATCCATGGACGAAGATATCACAGCGCGAGGGGTCATATGGACTACTGGTATTATCCTTCCCATTGTATATCGGTACCACAACATCACTGACATTTTGCTCTTTCGCCATTGTAGGGGACCTAACGATGAAATACAAGCAAATTCAATGGACCTGTCGTAGGTGTTACCTCCCTACTGGTGACGAGTTTCGAGGCTAACCCCTCGTTGTGCCTATACTAGCCACCATACACTTACGCTTTTATTTGGTGGTAAATTATTCTTAGCTCCAATCGGTGATGATCCAAAGAGAGCGCTCGATGTCGGATGCGGAACAGGTATGGCAGGCTGAACGTATTTCCAGTCTAATTCCGTCTGTCCTAGTGCTGACAGTTGTTTTATCCCTCAGGACTCTGGACAATGTGAATAATCCCCTTTAATCTGCCCTCCCTACCTTATGGTAGCTATCTAACAACGCATACCACAGAGATTTTGCAGACGCATTTCAAGAGTGTGATGTAATAGGAACCGATATATCGCCAACGCAACCATTTTGGGTTCCCGTGAATCTCCGCTTCGAAATAGATGACTGTACTGCTATACCCTGGACTTACACTCCCGGTTCCTTTGATTTTATCCACGTGAGATATTTATTCGGCGCGATCATAGACTGGGATGCGCTTTACGCCGAGGTATTTCGAACGCTGCGGCCAGGGGGCTGGGCCGAATCTGTCGAACCCTCCGTCTATGTCCGCAGCGACGACGGCTCTATACTCGAAGGCGATGGTTCTGCCCTGGCGGAATGGGCCCCCTTGTTCAAAGAAGCGGCGCTCAAGTATGGCGGTACGAGTCACGAAGGTCCTAGGCCCATGAACATGGTCGAGGATGGCCTAATCATCGATTCTTTTCGTAAGGCCGGCTTTGTTGATGTTGCTATGCACAGCTACAAATGTCCTCTCACGCCTTTCTCGGATGACCCTCATCTGAAAGAGGTAGGCCTTTACGCCAGGTCTGCTATGGAAGAAGGCATGGAGGGTACGTATTCTTTTCAAAACCCCCATCTATGTTCGCAGTCATAAGTGCTTAGGCTAATAAAATCTCCGATCTCCCGCTCGCAGGCTTCGTGCTGTATCTCTTCACCAACGGCCTGGGCTGGTCCCGCGAGCAGGTAACCCTGTACCTTCACCGCGTACGTCAGGAGCTGCGCGATAGGCGAAAGTCGCCGTACATAGAGGTACAGGTTGTGTACGGGCGGAAGCCTGAAGCCACTGGCTGATTGTCACGTACGGTACCTTTTTGTTAGACAGGAAAGAGAAAGACGGAAAAGAAGAAAAAGTATATTGGGAATTCTGCATCGAGGCTATCCATTTTCAACATCGGGTATGTATATGCCGACTTCAAACATATAGTATCTAGCATCTAGCATTGCATATTGTCGGTTATTTATAAGAATGAGCGCACGGTAGACAGAAGAGCCTACCGTGCCTCCTATTTGCATCGTCTTCATAGGTATCACAATCTTAGAGTAATTTACTTGGTGATCACTGTACTACTATTGTATACCCGTACACCGTAGAACAAAGCCGCCGAATATGACCATAAAACCGAGGTCTTCTATGTCAATAGTTATTACAGTTGTACAGGGCACTCTGTAGAACAAAAAAATCCCAAGGTATGTCGAATAATCTTTTTTTTCACCAATTTTTGTGTTGTGATTTTAGTCCTCTAGTAAGGCCCAGCTCCAGAATACATCTAATATCCATCCATCCCGATTCCCATCCTTGTTTCCCGTCCCCGAATTATATGTTTTTCCATGTCCATAAGACGTCTAGGGGGGCCTTAACCCTATATCATGCAGTTCGCATCGAGAATGGCATGCCGGCCCCCAACCTAATTATATCTCGGTAAGGTGTTTTTAACGTTCCCCGGAAGGGTCATCCAACGCGGGCCTTAATCGTCAAGCCAATAAAAAAAACGCCCATACACCCATGCCGATGATATTTCGGGGGGAAAGTTTTATCATTATTTTCTTCCCCCCAGAAAAGAAAAAGATGTGTCGTTCCAGGAAAACTCGGTGCCACTCTACAATAAGAGGGTGCCGACGAGGGTGAAGGCACCGACAATGCTAGCAATGGCAAAGATGCTCATGTCCATTGGTGGGGCTGGTCGGCCACTGCCGTTTTCGCCCGACGCGGTTGCTGTCACGGATCCGGAGCCGGGCGTAGCAGTGCCTGTCGAAGTACCACCGGCATTCTGGGAACCGTCACCCTTGAGACCCGGTCCAGCACCAGCTCCCTGAGTCATGTACTGGGAGTCTGTTAGTTCTCTGTGCCCAATCATCCAAGAGGTATTGACGCAGGTTACTTACCTTCATGGCCCCCTGAGGGATAGCAGGGAGCGCGCTTGCATCATCAAGATCCCAAACATCGTCGATAGTCGGGCACGCAACCGACGCGGTAGTAGAAGTAGCGCCACCATTGCCGCTAGGAGCAGGGTATTTGCTCAAAGCCGATGCCAACTTCTCAAACTCGGGGTCCTCCTTGACGGTATCAGAGCTTCCGGAGAGTTCGACAATACCGTACCCGTTACCTTCTCTACTGTACTCGTACATCAAACCACCCGAGTAAACGGCGGACATCTCATCACTCATCAACGCACTCAACTCCTCGAAGTCGCGGCCGTTTGTTATACAGCCCCACTCCGACAAGAAGATGGGTATACCGTAACCAGTAAAGTTCTTAACCTTCTGGTCCCAACCCGATTGCTGGAATGAAGATGGAGCGCACCATGAATAATCGTTCTACACCAAAACGTCAGCTTTCGACCGGATAAATATCACGCGCAGGAGCTAGCTTACAAAAGCGAAAAAGTCGCTGCGCTCGTCTTCAGTGCCACAGTTAAAGTAGTCGGCAGTCTGCATACGGTTCTGGCTGACATCAGCAGCAGAGTAACCGACAGGAACCTTGCGGTACTTCTGCGACCCGATGTATTGTCGCATATCACGGGTAGTGGCCTTGACGTAAGGAGCGGCCTTTACGGACGCAGGCTTGTCGTTAATGACCTCGTTGCCCGAGAAGAAGGCAAGTGTGTTGTCATACTTGACGAACTCGTCAATAGTAGCGAATACACTCTGGAGGTAAACGTCGTTGTATGACGGTGCCGGCTCGTCTCGGTTTATGGAGTATTGGGGGTTGTTGACGTCGAGTACCAGATAGATGCCAGCATCGTTCAAGGCCTGCATGCACTCTTTGTGGTCGGCAGAGTTGTCAACAGAGTAAACACGGACCGTGTTTACACCGAGCTTTTGAAACTCCTTGATATCTCTCTGGCAAGTGGTGGTGTCAGAAAGAGGGTCAGAATTGGCGGAAGAACCACCAGGTTGGTAATCGATGCCCCGAACGTAGAATCGTTTGTCGCCGGCCCAGAAAGCTATTATTCGATATTAGTCTCTGCTTGACACCTACACGAGATTGAACGAAAGGGCAATTGTAATCATCCATACCATTGCCAGACGCGGTCACGGTAGGCAGAGCATCAGCGCGTTTTGGCAACTCTGGTTCAGTAGGAGTAGGTTCTGCAAGAACAATACTCGCCGCCGCCAGAGCGGACGCGAGAGCGAAGGATCGCATTATGATGTTTGATATTGGCACTGAATAGTCAATTGGCTACAATGGTTTAAAGCTTGATGGTAAGGTGATATGTTGTCAAGCAAGATGAAGCACGTGGTTTCGATTGCAATCCCAAGCGAGTGAGGGTTATAGAAGAAGGAATTAATAGCAAACAGTTTGAAAAAAACAATGAGACTGGATGACAATGGGACAACGTTAACGAGTGAGTTGTCCGTGAGAAGGGGTACAAGCGTCAAGAATGAGTAACAACGAATGTGGGAAAGGGTGAAGAAAACCTCCTGACGAAGATTTATTTAGGAATGACAAGAGAAAAAACACGACATGCTAAGAAAGCCCCTTCCTTGGCTTAAAGAATATTTCTATCCAAACCAGAGAACAAGGAAAGGGGAATGTACATACCTACCTAGGTAGCAAGTAGCAAGTAAAGCAGGTATGATGTATCACTTTGGCAGCCACCTTGGCCACTCATAGCTCAAAGAGGAAAGGAGGGTGTGTCTGCAACATCATCATGTACAAGTATCTTGCGCTTGAAGTAACACGAAATATCTAAATATCCGACACGGGGTGAAATTCGACCACTCGCATCCCATAGATCCGGTGAAAGTAAAGAAATGATAGATTATGTGGCGTGCTTTGGTTAAATTGATTTGCTCACTTGTACCTACCTACTTACCTACCTCATGCAGGAACAGCTGTGCATGTACCCAGGTAAACAACGATAGACAGAGTCAATATGTAAGCTGAGTAAATGCTGTAAATAGTGATAGCAAATAAAGTTTTCCTAATAATGTATGAATACACTGTGTTGTAGATGACAACGTCGAATGATTCCGAGCTGTCCGAGTCATAAGATCTTTTTGTTGTCTAATAAGTGTATGAGCACAAACAGCTCCGTAGCTGTCGCATATTGTAAATCTATTACCTATCGTATAGTGAAGGGTGGAAGTAAGGGACCTCAGTTACAAGAGGGGGTGGTTGTAAAAATCTGGGAAAGTCCCTCCAGCAAAAGTGGAGTCATGCGGACCGCGCTTACTTGAGCGCCCAGGTGAACGGCGTCATTGCCAACTTCCGCCTAGGTATCTGGGCTGCTATTACAGTGGATGCACGAGATAGTCTCGGTACCCACATTCTTAAACTAATGCTTATTGAGGCGATGTAATTCGTCACATTTCTCTTCTTATTAAGCTAACAACCATTGAATCTATCCCAACTCGATGCACTCCTCCTTAGGTTCACATCCAAGGAGCCAAGTAGAATTCGTATTCAAAATTGGTTAGTTCGTGATCATAAGCTGCTACTTAACAAACCTGCCTATCCTAGTGTATCTGACAATATTTCACAACGCCACAACATCAACTAAATTTGACACAGCCTTCCTCGGGTTTCAAAAGATGTTACAGATACGAACACTTTTGTCGTCAAGATCGCCGTCTTCCTGGAATGCCGTACACGCCAGCGAACCAGTGGGCCAAGGCCATACGGATGGCAAAACCACATCTGCGCATCGTGTAGACCACACGTTATGCAAGCTTCTTGATCAGGAATTGACTTCAACTGACATGTTGCAGCCGTTCGTTCTTGGCGTCCGGACTACCGCATCAAGCGTGGATTTATGCCGTCATTTTAGATCGGCCAGTCCCAGCAAGCCAAGTTTAAAAGTTGAATCTAGCTCAGCTGTTCGGCCAGTAAAGACGAGTTTGGCATCGAACGAATTGTCGCACCAGGTACGGATTTGTTACTGGACTCAGCATACTTAGGTGACTAGGAGCGGAGCTTATTATCAATTTGCATAAACGGATTTCCCAGTTTTTTTGCTGGTTTCTCTAATACGTAGCGTATTCTGGAGTTCTTACTCTTTCTGCTCCTTTGATCCCTTTCATTACCCCTTCACAAATCCATGAGTTATCACGTGCCTTTTGTAGAGAATGGACTTACTGCATAGTACATCTCGCAGATCTTGGTAGGTTCCTAGTGGCATTTAGTCGACGATATCTCGGACGACAGAGTGAAACACTACCCACCATTCTTAACGATCTTTACTTGATATAAAATAGGGGCCCCGAGCAAAAAGTCAAAGGCAAGACTCTAAACGACAAAGAGAGTGTACCCGCCTCCACATTTACCCGCTCATGTTTCTAAGAATAAAAATGTTTGGAACTTTGTATACAAAAAGCACCCTATCACCAAACCTTGGTCACACTAGTCAAGACACAAACAATGGCCCTCAGCATTAAGATTTATAATATTTCCCAGCCTACATAACAAATATCGTACAGAGTCCCGGTATTATTTTCTCCTAGAAGATTCCCATCCTATATATTATTTTGGCTAACCCCCTCTCAGATCGCTCTCCTTTATACGAAAATGGACATCCTCTACCTAGCCGGCTTAGAGTGATCCGTGGTCATGAGGGTAGCCCACGCCATCACCCACAGCCTGTGTCCCAAGTCCTCAAAAAGTCGACGTTCAGCTTCGTACGGGACATAGCTAATTAGCTGACTCATGATGATGAGTGCCGCGGTGAGAGAGTACTTCATCCTGGTGATGTGGGCTTGAAGGATGCCCAGGAGTTCGGGCAGGTCCAGAGTCGAGAGCCTCGTCTCGTGACCAAGTTCGATGTCTTGCAGTTTGAGGTGCAGGTCATCGTATAGGTCCTCGACAAATTCAAGCGCTCCGTCGACGTCGCGGAAAACATTGCCCCAATAGCGTTCTTCCGCGTCGCTGAGCTCGAATTGAGCTATGAAACTCCCCGTGAAGCTCTTGAATTCGGCCTGCAGGTTGTCTAGGTCTCTAGACGCCTGATTCAAGTCGACCCGAATCCGCATCGTTATGATGTTATCCTCTAGCTTGATGGGAGGCGGCCCTCTGCTGGAGCGAGGCCTGTGGTGCTGGTTGTAAGGGTTGTGATACTTAGGACCCGGCGTCGGACCTGCCCCATAAAATGATGGCTCGGCCCCTGGATGATACCCGTAGCCTTGTCTCGGCTGTTCGAACGGGTTCTCGCCGTCGTGGTAATACTCCTCGCCCCATTTCTCGCAATAAGGCTTTCCTCTGGAGTTCGGCCTCGCCTCGTATGTATCACCTGGACAATCGTTATAAGCTCGATCTCTCTTCGGCTTTTCGCTACTTCGGGAGGAGTGTTTTTTACTCTTACCGGTTCGCTCCTCGCGCGGCTTGCGTTCTTTCTGCTTCCGCCGACGACCAGCGTCGGCATCCTTGCTCTCCTGCTCGCTGCTGCCCTTGGTGTTGCTAGCACGATATTGATCGTACTCCCGCCTCAGGACTTCATCACGCAAAATTTCCCAGGCCTCTTGGACTTTCTGGAATCGATTGTTATTCTCCGGTGTGTTTCCGCCCTCTGCCTTGTCCGGGTGCACCTTCTTGCAGAGCTCTCGGTATGTCTTCTTGATGTCGTCTAGGCTGGCGGTGCTCTCGATCCCTAGGATCTTGTAGAGGTCGTGCTTAGGGAAACTAGGTCTCGCCATTTTAGGAGATGATGTCGTGGGTTTTTCTAAGATTGGGTTGTGATTTGTGTGGTTTTCCTGTTTAAATACAAAACGATCGTTTCGTTTTCGGCTTGAAGTGTGAATCATTTTGGCAGAGTTTCGTCGTGTGCAGTGGGATTTTATGTACGTGGGCGTGATGGTAGAACAGCATGAGTGTCGTGATGAGTGTTATAGTGAAGAATGAATTTGTCATAGCTCGTGGTAAGTGTTTTGGCACAATGCTCGAGATAGAACAACAAAGATCAGAACAGGGCAATTGTCCATTATATCCTACGTTCAGCTACTAGTAATGTTTTGGATAATGCGGTACACGTGGGCTTTTCTTACCAGCACACCACTTGATACGTGGATGTTATGTTGAGCCTCGACCCTTCCAAATGGCGATTGTGGTGCCAAGCCCTAAGGTCAACCACGAGGATAGACACAGACTGCTACACGAGTATGTGCTGGACGTCACCTCTGTTTTAGATAAAGGAGACCCGAAAGGTCACGACTTGACTTGTTCGGCATTTGGAGCAAATCTCGAGCAACTAAGGAGTGGCAAACAGGTCAGCACTCCAATTAAAGCCACATTAATCTCTGTGCAGCCCTTCAATGATAGCTGCTTAGGTGTCGTTACCCCTTGAATTAGTCTGCAAACATGACGCATGGCTGCCCGGGCAATTTTCACGGGATACCTTGCGGCTGAAGGTGGACCAGACTTTGATGTCAGTTCTATTAATAAAATGAATCCAAACTGGGCAACTTAGGCGGAGGATAGTATCATCGAAGAACCTATGGCATATGGAAGATGCCGTCAAGAAACCAGACAAAGCTATTGTAGACGGGAGATTTCACCACTCAGGGAGATGCTGTGAATTGTAAGGTGAAATGAGTTTTGTTGCCTCATTATCATTGGACTATCCCGGGGGTTGTGAGGGCCTGTAACACTCCTAACGAGACTATTTGGTACCGTGACCTCGATGATTGGATAAGCGTAATTTCCATTCCTGTCATCGTGGCGCGTTAGAGCTGCCCTGAGACCGACGCAGATCAAGATAATCCAGGGTCCTCCGGGCTTCTGATAAACTATTCTTGCAAATCTTCGGTTAGGTGTACTCAGCAAGGACCGCACATAAGTAGCGACGGCATTCGCGATGTGGATATAGGTAGCTGAGATGTAGAAAGTAATTGCGAAATTTTACGTCTCTGCATCTCTACGCTGCGGTCCTTTTCGGCGACGATCCCATATATCCACAGCGATGCCCTTATATACACAAATAGGGTGCCACCCGGTTCTAGGACCCTCCCTCCCAAAAGTTCCCTAGTGTGAATTTCAAATAGGGTAGACATCCGGTCGTTCAGAGCGTCGCCGCTGCTTCGACCGCGCCTGAAGCTTTAAAAGTCGTCTTATTCGTCCATCTTATTTCAACATTATGCATCCATTCCATGTATCGCGCCCAACCTGTTTGAATCGGGGTTAGAGTCGGGAAACAAGCTCGGGAGATAATTCGGGATCATACTCCAGTACGCAAACTTGCGACCGAGATATTTGCCGGCAAAGGGCACCAAGATCATGGTCAAGAGCAGCTGCAACTGCTCTAAGCTCTGCTCCCATTCCTTCTGCGCATCGTAAACATCATCGTCAGAAATGAAGCTCTCGGTGGAGGTAGAAGGGAGGGAATCGACGTCGTCCTGATCGGAGTCTTCATGGACGTCGGGTATTTGGAAGGAACCGGAGAGAGACATGATTCAAACGACGGCAGTCTCTGATGTTCGAGGATGGATGGATGGGTGGCCTTTATTTCTTTAAACGATTCGAAGGCTCGAGAGAGAAGAGAAAAAGCAGCGGACGAGGCGCTACTTGCTAACAGATCCGATACATTGAGTCCCACCAATCCGTGGACGACCTAGATAGAGCTAGGACTACGAGCTTTGTTTGTTCCCAATGCGCAGCCTAGGTAAGATAAAATACCTAAGTTTTTTGAGATAGTGCTGACTTCCGTTTTTATAGAATTGTTGAAAATGATGTCGGTTTTGCTTGCTTGCTAAGTTGATGGTGGTGGGCAATGCAAGGTAAAGCTAGGTATGATGTACGTACCTTTTTTACCTGGGCCTTTTCCACAGATTAAAACGCATAGACCATATGCCGACCGATTCTGTCATATCATTGGCCAGTCTGGTTTCAAAGTGGAGAATAGATTGTGGTGGGATGTTTATTTTAATCAAATTTAATGTGGGGGTCAGGTGAAGCGAGGGTGGTGCTGGCTGGCTGAGTCACAGCCTAACCTTGGAAGGTTTCCAAAGGTACCTAGGTAATTGTTATCAGCCCTAGCTTCTATGTCAGGCTGATTGTGGATATTGAAGGTGGAAGGAACCTCTCGGAAGCCAAAATGCGATGTATCTCGTCCAATGAGACTGTAGAGAAAATTGAAGGCGAACAAACTCTCACCTTCTCTCCATCGTAGGGCTCAAACGTCATAGGGTACCTAAGTCAGCGCTTCCTCATTTTATTTGGTTCATGGATGTTTTTCTCTTTCCAATTTATCCAACTTCAAACCATCCACTCGACCCAGGCATCTATCTACCTTTCTCAGAAACATCTAGAAATCGCAAAAAGGGATTTATCTTTCCCACCATCAACTAAATCACTTTGCGACTTCCAAGACCTATCAACCCATCCACGCCGCTTTTATCGCCACAAGTGATTATCGAGAACCTGCAACACATTCTTGATTCGGGCATCGAGAAATCTGGAGTGACACGACCGGATAGTTAAGGTTAGCAAAAGGCAGAAAAGGAAAAGGGAAAGAGAAGAAGGCAAAAGCAAAAGCAAAAGCAAGGATATATCATCCAAAGAATCGGCAAGGATGGATGCAACAGATGCAGTAGCAGATACTGTAAGTTCAACTTGACTCGTCTCTTTTTTCATTTTATTTTTATTTATTTTTACGTCCTCCTTTTTTGGAGCGTGGGATACAAATTGCCTGATTGTTTTCGACTTCATGTATCAATTCGGGACCGTGGTCGTGGTCTGCAGTTTCACTGGTAACACGCCCCTCCCTCCCTCATTCTCCTTATTCCGTCATTCGATGGGATGAGATGGAGTGGAATGGGATCCATTATCGGATGGAAAGTACAATACAATTGAAGTCAGTGGCTGTTGGTACCTCAACTGGTTGTTGTACCCATCCTATGCCCTAGCCGCGCTGGAGAATATCGGTATCCCTGGATCCCATTACCCCCTTCCCCCGCGAGCGATAAAAAAAAAGGAGGGGTTTAACGATGGCTAATGCCAACCCTTTTTTTTTTTGCCCCTCCAAATTCTTAATTTGTTACCAGTCGCCTAGTGGGATGTACATATGTACCTTACTTTAGGCCCCACTACAGTTCTGAGACCGGGCCACATTGAAAATTCCGGAGACACAAGAAGAGTCATACGCTTATTTCACAACTTCTTGTCACAATTCACCACAACCAACGCTCCATCCACAACTCTACTTTCGTTTACCCGTGCATTCGATCTAGTCTCGATTGAAACTCTGTTATTCACATACATCCTGGATTTTATTATCTTTGTTTATTAACGCGATTCTAACCAGCAGGAACGACGTCCTTCAATTCCCGACCGCAAGCAACGTAAATCCGTCGTCTTTAATTCCGAAGCCCTCGTAGTCGAACCCGACGGCAAAATAAGCACCATGGCTTCCGAAGATACAAAGGACACCGCGTTGTCTCATACACCCCGTACGCCGCCGCTCTCAGCAGCTCTTGGGGCCTTTACTGATTCGAGACAAGCTCCCGTTGATGACGCTACCCCTCTCGCTGATGATGGTGGACTCGATCTCCTCAAGAAGAAGAAGAAGAAGCCCAAGAAGACCGAAGACGCAGACGGCGCAGAGGCCGACGGTGCTGCTGACGGAGCCGTTGATGCCGGCGGTCTGGACTTGACCCTGAAGAAAAAGAAGAAGAAGAAGGTGGCTAAGGCTGGCGAAGGCGACGAATTCGCTGCTAAGCTTGCAGCACTTGATCTCGACAAAGAAGGTGATGCTGAGGGCGCTGCCGAGACGAAGACCGATGAGCAATCTGGTGATATGGAGAAGGGAACCGGTATCTGGAGTCACGACGAGACTAAAGCTATTAGCTATGACTTACTACTCAACCGCTTCTTCAGCCTGTTGGCCCAGAAGAACCCCGATCACGCTTCAAGCGGCACACGAAGCTACAAAATCCCGCCTCCTCAGTGCTTACGCGAAGGCAACAAGAAGACCATCTTCGCCAACATTCAGGAAATCACCAAGCGAATGAAGCGAAGCGAGGAGCACGTCACCGCTTACCTATTTGCCGAATTGGGTACAAACGGTTCCGTCGACGGAAGCCGACGATTAGTCATCAAAGGTCGATTCCAGCAGAAGCAGATCGAGAACGTCTTGCGAAAATACATCAGTAAGTCATCTTCGGGATTGAAATTACAGTCTTCGTAAGCTAACTGGGAATAGTCGAGTATGTAACGTGCAAGACATGCCGATCCCCCGACACAGAACTCAACAAGGGAGAGAACCGTCTGTACTTTATCACCTGCAACTCGTGTGGATCCCGTCGTTCCGTCACCGCTATCAAGACTGGTTTCTCTGCCCAGGTCGGCAAGCGAAAGAAGATGCAGGGTTAAGCTGTATCTGCTTAGCAACGTCCCTATTGTTGGTATCGGGATTTGTCTACATAAGGGTTCTTACCGATGTATCAAGGGATACATCGCTAGTTAGTAACTAAGGGCTAGAATGAAAATGGGCAAATAGGAAATTTTCTGTGATGAATTACGACCGGCTCGTGTGGTTTTTGATCCGTGTGCTAGATGTGTATGTTTGTCGCCTTCAAACCTTCAACTTGCTCAAGGGTAGTTCTTATACGCCTTGGGTGTATTTCTTAGTCATGGATACGAGTGATCTCTGCGTACAGGCGCAGCATCATGTATGGATCTGCCTGGGCGTGTTTCCTCAATCGCAGATAAAAGCTAAGTCATATTATCTACAGCATCTAAGGAAGGCCAAGTCCTCTATCCCATTTGTGGGAGAGGATTTGAATACTAGAAGCGTCGATACGTACAAGCCAGTCTAACGTATTGAATACTATAGATATCTCACCACTGAGAAGTATCATGAGATTATAAGACAGTATTTCAAGTGAGTACTAGGTAGGCGAAATAAATATTAATCTCATGTTTATATGTATGTACATACATAACCTATATAACAGCCTGAGAACGCTAACTCCATGGAAAGCATATATAATATAAAAGGGTATCATTCGTTCACCATCTATTCCACCTCATCCCACCCATCCGCTCCTCGCCTTCTACGCAAGCGCCCCACCTGTATACGGATCTATGTAGCCCTGCCCCTGATTCTCCTGCCCCCAATCCGCCCTGATGACAATATCCACGACATCAACGGGCTGGCTAGGATCATCGTCGATGTACATGCGCTCCGTGGTGATGCGCACGTTGGGGATCTCGTTGGTCTGATCCAGCTCCCAGGTGTCCGCCGGCAGCTTCATCTCTTGCTGGTAGGGGGCCTGCTGCCAGTGGTCCCAGAGGTAGTAGTACCCCTCGAGCGTGGTCTGGAAGCGGGGTCGGATGGAGGCGGAGGATTTCTTGTCTTCTTCTTCTTCGTCGTCGTCTTTGATGGATGGTTTGGGCGAGCTGGGGCTGTCGGTCATGATTTCGTCTTTGTCGGAGGCTGAGTCGCTTGAGGCTGTTTCTGAGGCGTCTGAGGCGTCGGCTTGATCTTCATCGTCATCTTCTTCTTCTTCTACCTCCTCTGCTCCCCCCTCCTCTTCTTCTTCATCTCCTTCCTCTCCACTCTCCTCACCTTCGTTCTCTTCTTCTTCACTTTCACTACCACTCCCCTTCCCTTGCCCTTCCTCATCCATCTCTGCATCCGTTTGCTCACCCCCTTTAATTTCCTCGGCCTCCCCCCTAAACTCCGCATCCGCCTTCTGCTCCACCGGCACCTCCTTATACTCCCCAGCCGCCTCATCCCAGTACGACGGCGCCCTGATGTCGACCGGCATGAGCGAGAAGTACAGATTCCCCGTACCATCCTCGCTGTCGCCCACGCGGCTGATGTTGAGCCCGAGGCCGGTGAGGTCGCTGTACTCGAACGTGAGGCAGGCGACCCTACCATGAGTAGGAGCGAGAGCCTTGATGAACCCGTCGTCGATGGCGACGTCGACGGTCTCGGCGGCGATGCTAGTGGCGCAAGCGACGAAGGAGACGAACCGTCGCAGGATGATGTCGCCGGCGCGGGCCTGGTACCTGGGCTGGCGCTCGACGACGAGCTGGACGCGCCAGCGGCCGAGGACGTCGTAGTTGACGCGGGGGAGGGAGATGAGCTCGTTGACGACGAGCTCGCGCGTGCGGCCGTAGTAGCCGCCCGTGCACGTCAGCAGCGGGATCGTCACGAACTTGAACCAAGGGCCGTCCTGGCGCCCGCACACCAGCACGGCCGTGGTGACGCGGCGCAGGCGCGCGGCGCCCCCCAGCTCCTCGCCCATGCGGCACACCGCGAACGGCGGGCCCGTGTGCCGCACCGGCAGGTCCAGGCGCGTCGTCCGCCCCACGGTCGTCGGCGCCGTCAGCGGGAAGTCCCAGCGGCGGAAGAACTTCTTGGCGTCGCGGTAGCAGACGAAGCGCCCGGACTCGGCGAAGTCGCTCGGGCTGCGGGCCAGGAACCCGAGCAGGTCGCCCTCCTCGCCCTCCTCTTCCTCGACAGGCTCGATGGCCTCCTCGCCGAGCACCTGGGCCTCGGACTTCGCGAGCCTGGTGAAGTGCGGCGAGACGGACCCCCAGGCGAACAGCGTGTGGTCCTCGGGGTATGCCTTCATGATCTCCTCCTGCAGGCGCTGGAAGGCCTTGAGCCCCTCGCCGTAGATGAGCGGCATGTTGACGTCGAAGATTCCCAGGAGGCAGTAGGCCACGTCCTCGTCGCGGGAGGTGAGCCGCTGCGAGGCCCACGACATGCGCTGCGCCACGCTGGCGAACTGCAGGCTTGCGCCGTTGAGGTACGTCTCCTCGATCCCCGTGATGCCCGATATGCAGCCCGAGAGCTGCGAGCGGGTCCCGACCGCGTGCCAGTCGTGCGAGTAGAACAGCACCTCGCACGGCGCGATCAGCTCCTGCAGCGTCCACCCCCGCGTGAACCACCGGCTCCGCGCCAGCTTCTTCTCGATCGTGGAGAGGCGTAGATTCTTCGGCACGTCTTCTAGGTACGCGTAGCAGATCGACGAGGCCTTGTACCAGCGGAACATGGAGTTGATGGACTCGGTCAGCTCGGCGCTGCTCGTCTTGTCGATGCAGCATCTGTGTATCAGTTAGGACATCTTGTAGACGGTCATCGCAGGGCCCGTTTAGAACAGACTCACGTGTCGACCCAGACCCATTCTAGCCCATCTCTGGCTGCTTGCTGGCAGCAGTAGTCGATCTTCTGGAACCCTTTTTTCTTCTCCACATCCGACGCCGGTAATGTGAGCCAGTCCTGGTAGGACACCTCGTCGTCACCCCAGGTATGCGATAAGATAGCGTAAGGCGGAATCTGGCCGTATGACAGGAAATGTTTCATTTCCCCGCTGCACGAGTTGAGAAGACGCATGTTGTGCGAGTGAGACGTTGATTCAGACAGCAACCCACAAGAGTATCTCTATCAGATTTAGTGATACAGCCGATATTCCACGACCAATCGAGGCCTGGTGATGATATCTAATAGATCTGATCCCAGCCGGAGGAGGTCTCATCGTGCAGTCGGCTGGCTAATATGTATATCGTGTAATGAGGGCCAGAGGCTGAAATTCATATGCATTTCGGCACCGTGGCGCTGCCCAAGTGCGTCCAGCTGAGAACACAGCCCAAGGCTGGGGGCCGAAGCCAAGCCCTACCATTGTAAGCCGAGGCACTTTTGCAGCGTGCGGTTTATGTTGTATTGGGGCTGAGTTACATATTCAGAGGCATGAGAAGGATTCGAAAGACCCATCTCGGATGCAGGAATTTCCCTTTGTACATGATCGTTTCGGTAGGGCTTGATCGGGGTAGTTTTGGGGTAGTTGAAAATTGTGCTGTACGCATGTCTCGGTCATAAGCAGTTCGACTGGAGGTGGTGGAGTTCGATATGCAGCCAGACAGCCCTAGTTTCCCGTCCCCCTGGATTACTGGCCCTATAGCGTTGTCTGTATACCGAGGAAGCGCTTCCATCTTATTTGCATCATGCAATCCTTCCTTACGTAAATGAGATCGAAATCTCACAACGTAATCTAAGATGAGCCTCATGAACTAGGTAAACTTGCACAGCCTTATTCGATCTCGTTCATGTGATGACAACAGGCAACTCATAATATTGGTATTACAGCGAAGTTCATTGGATTTCCAGTCTACCTATAATATCGATGGAACCAATTAAAGCCAAGGGCATCTGTTGTCAAAAGTATACACATGCCCTGTGAGACACGTCATATTACTGACTTATTACTTAGATCGCGATCATAGGTTATTCCACTCAGCAACAGCTCGCTTAAAAATAACCTGATAATATCACTATTGATCGATCGTCTTATGAAGTTTCAAGCATCAAAGGATTCACTCCGCATCTCACTAGGAATCCGCTGCGGGCGCTAACTTGGGTAGGTATAATCTATTGAGCGATAGATTCACTAATTACTAGGCGTTTTCTACCTCGATCTTGACCTCTGCCTTTTTGGGGAACTTGTGGTCACCCGGTAATTCCGGATAGATCTCCACGCCATATAGCTCGAAGGGTTCCCTCACGCCTGATAATTCTGCTGGTTGAATCCCCCCACAGGTATATTGTGGCTGTATTTGAACCACGTCTATTGGGTTTCCTTGCGCATCGAGTATTTCACCGTGGACTTGTTGCTTGCAGAATGATCTAGTCGCTAGGTTGCAACATTTCGTCCAGCGTCTCAATATGTAAAAAGCCCCTACCACAAGCAATGTAACCGCAATAGAAACGCCCACTCCGATCATAACTTTAATATACCTAGTCCACTCGTTAGATATGGAATCATCTGTTGGTGGTGTGGATGTCGGCGACGATGACGGTGGTAATGTTGCAGCTGAGATAATTTTGAAGCCTCTCGAGGCTTGAAATGGAGTTGGCTGCGATGGTCCTGGCAACACAGATGTGTTTATCGATGATGGCTGGCCTGGTGCCATAGTCGCAGAGGGAATAGGTGAACCATACCCATCGAACATGACGATATTTGACTCATTGCCTTTGGTGTTGTTAAGTCTGATGGGGGCCATCGCTATTTTCTTATTATATAGGTCAACGACAGTGTAGACAGAGCGAAGGAGATGGCTGCTCAGAAATCCCACATTGGAGCCTTTAGCTTCGGAAACCCCGAACCGACACATGTCATCTCCGAAGGAACTGAATAGCTCACGAAGCTTCCTCGACGGTTGGACGACTAAGCTTCGCATGGTGACGTTAACTTTGAGGGCTTCTGGTCCGCCGAAGCCGAATGTGAAATATCCTTCGCTGTCCTTCATGGAACATGGTATGACGGTGTATTCATATTGGCCAGTCTCATCGGATTTCACAAAAGCCCCCGTGATGTTTCGGATCTGGGCCGCAAGATAGGGTGACAGCCATAAGTCGTCTCCCAACTTGATGCGGACCAACAATGGACTCTGTACCCAGATCTCATCTGTCCCTGTTGGACTGCTAGCCGAAAGCGAGGTCATAGCGATTCCCATAGCCTCTGTGGAGTCGTACTCGTCCGGACTCGACTGCAAAACGCCCAAGCTTGATATCCCATATGTTTCTAGACCGACGAGGTCACCCTCGTAGCGAGCTTTATCAATAGCGCCAAGCAACAGCCCACCCTCGTAATTTCCTATCCATTGTAAATTAGTTTCACATTAG
Source organism: Jackrogersella minutella (assembly GCA_022578535.1). Lineage (NCBI taxonomy): Eukaryota > Fungi > Ascomycota > Sordariomycetes > Xylariales > Hypoxylaceae > Jackrogersella > Jackrogersella minutella. Next base: position 49,894 of record MU388246.1, read on the forward strand.
GGAACTCCCACCAACTCTGCTATAGCCTTGGGGTGCTTGCCTTCTTCGTCTTGGAGCCATAGACTGAAAGCAGGGGTTACAATGTGACCTTCCGATACCATAATATCGACTATATTGGCAGGCATTGTTGCGCCGTTGTCGAAAGTGTAGACATCGCTAAGATATACAATTGGTAAAGACGGCTCTATATTCTCGAAATATTGGATGCTGTAGTCTTCAATATTCTCCGGAGCCATGTTATACAGTAAATCCATATTATAGTTGGGTAGAGATACACCGTTCAACTCGATAATGTCCGTGAAAGCTGCGCCGTCTCCTATAAAATTTTGCGAAGGAAAGAATTGGAATGTCGAAGATGAAGTCTGGTTAACTTCATCTCAAATGTCGTCAATGTTAGCCATATAACTGCCATCGATAGAAAGCTGTAATGTGGAAAGTTACTGACACGATCCAAACAGACACTGGTTGTTGTTATCTGTGTTGTTTGCGCATCCTGTCGCATTTGTAGCTGGTATTAGTGTCTGATATGTGATTATGTTTCCGACCTCAATCCTAACAGGCATGAGTTGACCTGGCGTTCCGATCTTCACTTGCGTTATATATTCATACACGTCATCCGGCCACTGTAGATCTATCGACACAGTCGAATTATCCCGGGAGCTTAGATCAAGACGTGTTTGAGCATGAACGAGCCCAACAGTAGCTAGTACCATATACAATATCCGCCCTGCGAGGAAATGCATCTCGCAAGACTTGAACTTCGGGAGTCCCCGAAGCAATAAAGAGGAATGAGTAGAGGGAAGAGTGTTATGTTCAAAATACTGTAAATGGGTGAATGAGCTTGGTTTTAAGAAACAACCCTGGAAGAAGTAAAACCTCGAGGGGACCAATATAGATCGGCCCCGTTCCAATGAGTGCTCTATCAAGAAGTGTGATGGTATGAAATAATTGTTTTAGCTACGAAACTTCGACATCCTTTTCATGAGCCTCGTTGTGTGCTTCATCTCTGCTACACGGGCAGCAGAAACAGAGGCGTACTGTCACATTTTGAATCTCAGACCATCTGATGTAGTCAAACCGCAATTTGCCATGGATGGAAAATATGGCTTGCGGTCGAAACTGAAATGAAGGGAAGCCAAGGATCCGGACAGCTGAGCAACCTGACAATGTTGTCAGTTGTGTAATCACCTAAGTACCTAGGTAGGTAACGAGGCTATATTTAGCTAGTGATTTTACAAATCAGTAAAAGTCACGGCGGTATGTAAAGGCAAACTTGATATTATAATTGCCTTGGAAGCCAGTACGTATGTGTGAATAGGGGCAATGAATTAATGGAGCCTTAGGGGTCTGTGCCGGTGAAAGTGAAAGATTGGAACTCACTAGATCTTTTCCAGATTAGTCTACCCGACGCATGCAGCGCATGGTATTAGGAGATCCTCGCTTATCGAAACCTGCCTACTCCAGGTACCTAATGTGCCTTAGGTAAGGCATATTCTAGATAACAAAGAAATAAAGATATCCAACGGCGTTGAGAGTTGATGTTACATAATACATAAGCTAGGAAACTGTTTAAAGAGTTGAGGATAAGATACGGTGATTCCGTGGGCTGATTCTGGGGCAGCTGGCAATTACTTCCCGGATAACCGATTCGCTCTGTTGCCAGCCGTTATAACTGGTCCGCAAAGCAACCCCATTCTTTTCACAACTTATATGTAACCGGTTGGCTGCAGCTATCCGTGTCTCGTCTCATTCTCAGCTCCTCCCCTCAACTATCTTCATACATACCTAAACCCCTAACCATGTAACCTGGGTAACCAACCAACATACATAAAATCACCACAAAGACTGAAGAATACCAAAACGCGAGAGCGCGAAAACCTCGAAAAGGTTGAACGTGAAACTCTTATGTAGCATCATACTTGGCCAACCTGCACCAACTCACATAATTCGAACCTGCACATAGCCATCGCCGGCCCCCTTTCTCGCCTCTTACCGGAGACAAAGAGCTCAGTCGGGAGAGCCAACATGTCGGAGCCTCAGCTGCTCAAGGGTCAGTCGGGCTTACCTGTCGACAACCCGACCAAATCATACTGGCACAAGGAGCCATCCGCCAAACTGCTAGGGCATAGGACTACGAAAGAGTTACCCCGCTCCGCCGATGTGGTGATCGTAGGGAGTGGACTCACGGGGAGTTTCGCCGCTCACTTCTTGAAAGAGCAGCGGCCTGATCTAGATATCGTGATGGTCGAAGCGAGAGAGGCTTGTTGGGGCGCAACTGGCAGAGTAAGTTGATGAGATGAAGTTTCTGAAACTTTTATCGAAATATGATTCATTATGCGAACTTGGGTCTAAATTAGGGGCTTAGTTTCTTCTACGTATCAACATCGACCCCCTTTCTTCTACCTACCTCACCCCCCACGCCTCAAGAACATTCTAGTGAAGAGGTTTTCCCCATGTACTACCAGTTTCCACTTCAGGCTCCCAAGACCAAATAACCAGCCTCTTCTCTTACATCTACCGAAAACAATTTCATCAGACGTCTCGTCTCACTTCTTTAAACACCGCGCTAACACGCGCGCCACAACCAGAACGGGGGACACTGCCAGCCCGCGATCTACGCCTCGCTGCCACACGTGGCGTCGTTCGAGCTGCGCAACTTCCTCTTCCTCAAGGACCTGGTGTCCTCGCTGTCGATCCCGTGCGACTGGCGCACGACGAGCGGGGTGCACGCCTTCTACAACGCGGACCTGTTCGCCGTCGTGCGCGAGGTCGTGCAGGGCCTCATCGACACGTACCCGGACCTCTCCGCCAACGTAGCGCTCGTGGAGAAGGGCGAGGGCGAGCTCGGCGGCAGCCCGGCGTACCTGCTCGAGGGCGAGCGGCGGGAGCTCACGCTCGACGGGCTCAGGGTGCCCCACGCCGAGGGCGCCGTCGTGCAGTGGAACGCCGCGAGCCTGTGGCCGTACAAGCTCGTCGCCTTTATTCTGGAGCGCCTGCTAGCAGCCAACGGTGATGAAGAGGGGGAGTCCAAAGGGTCGTTCAACCTGCAGACCACCACGCCCGCAACGGGGCTGTCCTTCAGCGAGCCGTCGAGCCCGCAGACGCCCTCGCTGTGGACGGTGCACACCCCCCGCGGCACCGTCTCCGCGCCGCAGGTACTGCTCGCGACGAACGCGTACACGTCGCACCTGCTCCCGCAGTTCTCCCAGCTGATCGTGCCGACGCGGGGGCAAGTCTCGGCGCTAAAACCGCCGGAGGAGCCGTCCTCGCCGGCAGACCCGCCGCTGGACATCACGCACACGTTCTACATCCAGGGGGACGCGGACTCGCGGTACGACCGCGACGACTACCTGATACAGCGCCCGCCGCCGTCCGCGCTGCTGGTCTACGGCGGCGGGCGGCGGCACGCGCGGCACCGCGCCGTGGGCGTCTGGGACGACGGCGCCGTCGACGACGCGGTGTCGTGGTACCTGCGCGGGGAGCTAGCCGACGTGGTAGACCTGTCGCTGCACCACGCCCCCGCGGCGGAAGAGCCCCAGGCGGGACCCCCCGCGCGCCGCCAGCGCAAGAAGCAGGACCTGGAGCCCACGCACGAGTGGACGGGCATCATGGCCTACAGCAAGGACGGGTACCCGTGGGTGGGCGCCGTCCCCGCCGGCCTGGGCGGCGGCGACGGGCTCTGGCTGTGCGCCGGGTACACCGGCCACGGCATGCCGAACGCGGTGCTCTCGGCCAAGGCCGCCGTCGACATGATGTGCGGCGGCGAGGACGCCAAGATCGACCTCCCGCCCGAGTACGAGATCACGGACGAGCGCGTCGAGGACACGGGCTTGCTGCAGGAGGTTGCTGATGTCGATGCTAAGGGCAGTTTGTACGCTGACTATGGGACTCGGTGAGTATGTACATATATCTTACCTAGGTATATATATAGTCTGGGATCACGCCGGCGATAGGTGGGGATGTTCGACGATTGTCTGGCGAATGTGGACATAGATTTGAGATGCTAGAAAGCGCATTATACCTACTTGGTCATCAAGGCGTAGACCGATACCTACCAATCACGATAAAATCACATCCAAACTTGTATCAAATTCAACAATGTTTCATTCATTCATTCATGGGTACCTGCTAAGTACCACCTAACTGGCATTAAACACGACTCCCAAATCCCGACGAGACTTCCTAGTACCGCCTGCCTGCAGGTCCTGATATCCCCTATACGTACTTGAAAAGGGGGGAAGAGAGGAAGAAGCTGAATTAAAGATCTAACGACGAAGAGAGCCTCACGTGCGCCGTCGCACCTCATTTAACTCCCTCTCGCGAAAAATCCTCGCCTCCTTCCTTTGGGGGTATAACAAACTCCATTTCGGGTTCCCTTGTGCGTGTTACGTCTCATTCAATAACTCCAACGCAGATGCTTTCCGTGATTCCGTATACATTCCGTGATTTTTTATTTTCGCGTCAAAATGCCATTCCCTCGGCGAAGATCATCTTTCGCCGCATTTTTTCCCATGTCCGACTCAAAAGTAGAGTTTCGTGAGTTTCCAGTATGTCTAAAAAAGGGGGGTTTGTTCGGCGTCTGACGTCGGCCAGGTGAGAAACGAAAATTACCTAGTGGAACAAATTCGGAATCGAAGGGAAACAGAAACATGAAACCAAGCTTGAGTCACATCGGTTCGATTCAATCAAGGTGTAAGGTATGTCCTTGGGAGGTTGGCTCTAATCAGCCTCGGCCAATTGCATGATCAACTTGGCTGCCATGTCGAGGAAGGGAAAGGGGCTCATAACAGCCTTCTCTTCCAATAGGGTTCCGTCTTGCCGTTCGTAGCCTGTGCACTTGAAGTCCACGAGATAGACTTTATCCTTTGGATCCATCTCGTATATCTGGATGTCCATTCGCATCCAGACGAAGTCTTGCTTGCGCTTATCCATAACGGAGTAGACATAGGTGTTATCATCCGAAGCAGCTTCGGCCGTGACATTACCGGAAGATATTGATGTCCTTCTGATATCTAAGAGACTGTTAGGGGAAGGCCCGTGACTTCTATTCTAATTAAACCGACTCACCATCCTTTCTCCAGCGGCACACTATATGCCAAGGATCGGCGGGGAGCCTATAGTACTTTATAGGGTCGAACGTCTCTAGGTCAATTTCGCCAATTGGTATGCCCTCGTACGGATTATTCTCCTTTTCCTCTTCCGGTGTCTTGATGGCGTATGGATCCCTAGTATGATGAGCATCTTCAACTAAATCCGTTCATTGATTTTCGCAATACTTACGCAGGATCTGGGCCGTGCACCTTCTCGTAATCTTCATCCACAACCCAACTTGCGCCGAGTTTGGAGAGGGACTTGTAGATGCATAGTAAAGCCTCGAATGGGGCATTTCGGGACCTTATACCAAACTGCCATCGGACTTGCTTGCTCCTCTTAGGCGCAACTGGGGTCATAGATTGTGGGTGGAATTGGCTATCGTCGAGTCTCATGGCACTCTTAGAGTGCGGTTTGAGGCGGCGAGCCGCTTCTTGCTGCTCAGCAGGCGTCCTAGGCTGCAGAGGAACATCGGGCACCGGTTGAGCATCTAACGGTTCTTCGATACCTGCGTTCTGGCGTTCGAGATACTTTTTGTGTAGCGGAGGCAGACTTGTTGGTAGAATTCCAACATGGCTCACGTATCCACGGGGAGAAGAGCTGGTGATTGTCGAAGTTGTAGAGCGAGCCGACTCGGCAAGGGGGCTGGCTTGAGACTCGCTCGGGTAATCCGGTTGAGGTTCTCGCCTGGTGTCTAATGCCGTGTTACCCAGGGCCTCGGAGACGCTACGCATTTGATCCTCGGTGTCGACAGTTGGGGGAGAAGTGGCAAAATAAGGGTTATCAGCACCCGTTCCGTATGCAGCTACAACGTATTAGTGAGATTTAGAACCCTTCTGGATATAATAGAAGGCTTAGAAGCACTAGGCAGAAATGTAGGCGGCTTACGATTTACTTGCATGAGTTTATTCTCACGGACGATCATGTATGCATCCTTAATAGCAGACGGCTCATCAGCTTCAAGGGCTTCCTGGACGTCGCGTTTACCATAACCCATGGTTTTACTGATCTTCTCGGTAACTTCATTGTGTAGTTTCTCTTGGACCTTGGTAGGAGCGTGGGGTGCGATATCACTTGGTCTAATAGCCCTATTAGGATCCACGCCAGTGTTGAGGAATTCTTCAACCGGTGGATCAAGATAGGCAGGGAGCTCTTTCAAGAACCAAGGATCTTGTCTAATCTCATCGATGATGATACGCTGCACAGGATTAGTCTGCAGCATTCGTCGGATGAGACTCGCCGCATCAGAGGGGACCCAGTGAGGAACGGTGAACACTCCCCGCTGGATCTTGGAAAATAGACTGGGGATATGGTCGTCGTCAAAAGGAAGCCTGCCAACTAGCAGGACGTATAGAATGACACCGCAACTCCACACGTCGACCTCTGGTCCGGCGTACAGCTTCCCACTGATAACCTCCGGCGCCGCATAATTAGGGCTGCCACAACTCGTCTTGAGGAAATTCCCATCCGTCATGATATTGCTCAGACCGAAATCAGCAATCTTTACGTTGAGATTATCGTCGAGCAGCAGGTTCTCGGGCTTCAGGTCTCGATGTACCACCTTGTGCCTGTGGCAGTACTCGACGGCGCATATCATCTGTTGGAAGAACTTGCGAGCCTGGTCTTCCGGTAGTCGGCCGTGCTTGACGATGTAGTCGAACAGTTCCCCACCGGCATATTCCAAGACCATGATAATCTCGGCTGGAGTCTTAATCACAGTGTAGCTATTGGGCATCAATCAGCAAACCGACCACCCCAAAGTCGGTGAGATCGGTATATCGACCGCGGCAATATCACTTACAGCTTGATGATATGGGGATGTCGGAGGAGTTGTAGATATTCGATCTCTCGTTCAACGCGACCTACCATATCTCTACTGATCAACTTCTTACGTGCGATAATTTTGAGGGCGACCTTCTGGCCGGTTGACCTGTGTACGGCCAGCTTGACCTTTCCGAAAGAACCTTCGCCCAAGGTTTTGATTATATTGTAGGCACCGATTCGCTGGTCGGTTTTTGATTTCTCGCGGTTTTGCGATGTCTGCTCAGCAAGCAAACTAGCGGCTCGAGCTCTACCGTCTGACCCGTCGGCCGTCGGGCGGGTGACGTTGATCTCGGGTACTCGACCGCCATTATTCTTTTGTCGGATCAAGGATGGTGACAGGGACATGGAGAGTTCTTCTTCGTCAAACGCTCGGGAAGTCATCTCGTCGAGGTGTGACTAACGGGGTTTCTGAATGATGGCGAAGTTGATGAGAATCGTCATGGAGTAACGTTTAACAACGAGGGGCTCTCGACTAGGGGGGGGTTGTTTCTATAAGCCGGGGTCGGGGAACAAGGGGGGTTGTAGAGGGGACGTAGAGGGGACGTTAGAAGTGGAGGACGACAGCTAGTAAGAGAGAGCCCTGAGAAAGACCCAGAGAGACCTGGAGAAGAGACCTCAGAGAGAGAGAGAGCGCCGAGCTGTAAGGGTATCGATGCAACGCTTGGCGCAGTCTTATTAGTGCAGCTACTAGGTAGCTACTAATTTTGAGTAGGCGTTGGTATATAATACCCGAACTCGTGTTCAATATTAGATAGGTTCGCGTGTACTTGCTACTTTAGACTTTTAAGCATTAAACCATCCATGCGTTTCCTCGTGCGTCTCGAAGAGCAATTCAGGTACTAAACCTAATAAGAGTGTTGTTGAGTGAGGTCACTCTTTAAATGTTTTGAGGGTTTAGTAGCTTAGGGCTGAGAATTGTTGGTCCTGCTAATTGGAATAGTTTATTAACATTAATAATCCTAAACAATTATTTTAGAGGCTGGCAAGTTTAAATGCGCTTACCTTAGTATACCTTAGGGCTTTAAAAGCACTGACAGTCTTCTTCTGTCCACATTTATGATATGAGTGAGGCAGAGAAATTGAATTTGCTTCAATGCTATGATCATCAAGAATGAAGTACGGTATCAATGATGTTCATGTTAAAAGGAAGAATTGAAGACCCGCCTTATCCGATATTATTGTCCCTGAGCGATTACTCCGAGCCTAAAACTCACATGTCAACGTCGAACGACACTTGCAGTTTCTTTCTGTAGTCCCAGCCTTGGAAAGTGCACTATGAGTCCGTATAGGGTTAGGTGAGGTCACAGAAAGAGCGATCACCTACATTGTACGTAGCATGTACGCTCACTTAGGTACCTAGGTACTTAGGTAGTTGGAATATCACCTATCGTGATTCGTCAGGGTAAGAAGTTTTCAAATTCGTTAACGACTTGTAATACAACTCTGAGACAATGAAAGCATTTATGGGCCATGGTAAGTATTCAAATACAGGTCTCGGAAGATAAAGTTGAAATATCCCGTCCACACCGATCATCTTTCTTGGGCTGCACCTACCCAAGCTATCATTTTTAAGGTCTATACTACGTCAGTGCCAAAATTCCTAAGGCTTGTCATGAACACCTATAAGGATGTCAAGTATAGCTTCCCATATAACTTACGTCATTTCGCTTCGTAATTGCCCAGTACCTCTCTTAACAGATAGCCATATACACCGTTTACATTATTCAGCTTTATATAATCTTTTTTTCTATTTCGCAACTAGCTCTATACATTTATAATAATATTCACGAATTAACTTATACCGACACATTGAGTCAGCATCCTTTTTTTTGGTAGGTATGTCTAGGTATGTACATAGTATTAAACATGACATGGACGCTTATTACTTTGTTGGGATTGTTGGTCGTATGGATGCGCTTGATCGGAGGCTCAACCATGGATGTCAGATACTGTGCTATGCTAATTTTTCTTCCTCGCGCTTCAACCTTTCAACAAGCTTCGTCCTGAGGAAGTCACTAAGGCCCAAGCTATTTCAGAGCTCAAGGTTAGCTCAGCTCGGGACTGTCATTCTTAATTTTGGGGATTCCCGAAAACTTACATGCCCTCGTTGGTGATGATGCGATAAGTCCCGCTGGGTTGGAACTCTCCTACGATCGTCCCAGAACTGTCGACTTCGATGCTACCAAGGATATCCTCCGGCCATGCGATTCTGCCGTAGTCAGGCGGGTTTCTGAGGTCGCTAAGATGGACGTATCCTCCTACGCCCCCACCACCAGCACCTCCTTGAGCGCTTGCTCCTCCACCGCCGCCGCCGCCAGCACCGCCTCCCCCACCTAGGCCAGCTGATGTCCCTTTCGTACCTCGCTGCTTTTGTTGTTGAGGGAAGAATGCACCGCCCGAACCGAGGGTTGCTCCGCCAGGCCCGGCGAGAGCCTGCGCTTGAGCTATTAGATACGGATCTTGCGCAGCATGTTGACGGAGGACTTCGGTTAATATTGGTAGAAATTCGTGGTTCTCGGAGAAGGACTGTGGTGTCGGTGGTAGCTCTGTCGTAGAACCAATGGCAAGTCTATGTATCGGCGGGTTGGTATCGAGATATGTTAGGACATGCCCGTTGATGGATTCATTGTGGAAGACTTTCTTGAAGAGAATTCATGGTGAGCGGAGAAGAATTGAATATGTAAGAGTAGGTAATATTATTATTGGAGAAGCTACTGACTATGTAGGGATTGGTAGTCAATGTAGAGAGACCTCGACGCAATGATAACGTCTTAAAAGTTGGGGCTATGCGAACCCGAGATAATAACATTTTGAAGTTTAAGGAAGTAAATATTTTCAAGACTTTCAAAGCTTTGAGCTTTGAGCTTTTACCCCCACTTACTTCCAAGTATTTATGGTAGGCACTGATGTATTGCATTAGTACGTACGTAGTACCATTTTTTAGCGCCTACCTAATTGGCTCGAGAATGTGCTATCACAGATAATACCCCACATTGATTAGAGGTCCCTGTAGCTCATTAACGCGTAAAACGCGATGAACGCGGTTTCAATTTCAAGACCCATTGAAATATTTCGATCAAATCAAGACCTCACTCAATATTGCGAATTATAGAGATGATAATTAATCGTATAAATCAACGAAAATCACGATGCAGACGAATAAGTCCCTAGTCGCGTCAATATTCGCTCCGAAAACACCTGGTCCCGCAAATGCGAACTCGAACCCGATCCCGTCTTCATCTCCCGCCTTCGGAACTCCTGCTCACACCCTGAAGCCGTTCGCTATAGCGCCAACCAAGGCCACTATCCTACCCATCCTTCTCCCTCCCGCCACATTAAGACCGCTAGCATTCCGAACATTTACGAAGAAACACAGTTTGACCCTCACATCGTCTGCCCTGCAAGCATTGGCAACTTTCATCGGTCGGCATTGCGGCTCAGGATGGCGCGAAGAAGGCTTGGCCGAGAAGGTCCTGGAGGAGGCAGCCAAGAGTTGGAAGAATCGAAATGGAGGTGTTATAGTCGACGGCGCTAGCAATGAGTTGAAAGATATTCTCAAGACCCTAGAAGGGAACATGAGTGGTGGGAGAATAGTGACCGGACGAGAACTAAATCGACAGCACAGCTTAGTGCTACTGGACTCCAGTCAAGATGCCGAAGTAGCGAATACACGGTTGGGGTTGAGACCTTCGAAGGCTCTAACGCGCAACGATACCGAAACAAGTTTTGGTATGTCAGGTCTAGGTGTTCAGGAAGACGAACCCGACGAGGAGGGCTTAAACCATCCAAGGCAATGGTTAAAGGTTGTCGGTGCGTACGATCAACCACGCATGCTATACAACGTTGCGAAGAAACACTTCGAAAGGTAGACAACCCCTATTATTCTCTACTCTAGGACCAAGACTTACAGCAACCCAAGAGACCCTTCCAAGCCATCATTAATGCCGCCCGCATCCCATAAAACGACTCTATTCCGAAATAGATACAACGTGATACACCAGAGACTCCTCCGAAACGAATCTTTCCAGAGCTCGTCCGTAGCTAGTACAAAAGCAATCCCAGCTTCAAAACGGTCCGCATCTTCCAACATGACCACCCAGCAAAGCTACAAGATCACGCCGATAGCGAATCTGCTCGGCCGGCATGGCAGCCACCACATGCTCCTCGGCCTGCTTTCGATCCTACCCACAGGCAACCTAGCCATCGGCGACTTGACCGGCACCATCTCCTTAGACCTCTCAGACGCGGTGGCCATACCCGAAGACTCGGCCTGGTTCACGCCAGGCATGATCGTGCTCGTGGACGGCGTGTACGAAGAAGAGGAGGAGTCCACCGGCAAGGGCCTCGGCAGCAGCAACGGCGTAGGCGGGATAATCGGGGGCCGGTTCCAGGGGTTCTTCCTCGGGCAGCCGCCCTGCGAGAAGCGCAAGGCCACGCTCGGCGTCAGCGGGCCCGACGACCACACCATCGGCGGCGGGTTCGGGTGGATCGACTTCCTCGGCGTGGGCAGCGAGCGCGCCGCCGGCCCGAAGATGCGGAAGCTGGAACAACGGCTGCTGCTCTCATCATCGTCGCAACCCAACGAGCCCACGTGCGCGCGCGTCGTCGTCCTCGGCGAGCTGAACCTCGACGAGCCCCGGGCCCTGCAGGCGCTGCACAAGATCCTGACGGCGTACGCGACGGAGCCGGAGCGCGCGGCGGCGCCGGTGGCGTTTGTCCTGTGCGGCAGCTTCGCGCGGCACGCCGTGATGGCGGGAGGCGGGGCCAGCGGCGGGAGCGTGGAATACAAGGAGTACTTCGACGCGCTGGCGTCGGTGCTGGCCGACTTCCCGGCCCTGCTGCAGGCGTCCACCTTCGCCTTCGTCCCCGGCGACAACGACGGCTGGGCCTCGTCCTTCGGCGCCGGCGCCGCGGCGCCCCTGCCGCGCCGGGGCGTCCCAGACGTCTTCACCAGCCGCGTGCGCCGCGCGTTCGCCACTGCCAACGCGGAGCTCGCGCCCGACAAGAAGGGCGGCCAGGCCGTCTGGACTACCAACCCCACGCGCCTCTCCGTCTTCGGGCCGGCCCACGAGGTCGTCGTGTTCCGCGACGACATGTCAGCCCGCTTGCGGCGCACGGCGGTGCGGCTGAAGTCTTCCAACCCCGCCGCGAACGAGCGGCCCGTCGGAACCGGCATCGACGACGACGATATCGACATGGCCAACGCGCTCGATGCCACCGACGCCATGGACGTCGACGCCGGCCCCGGCAAGCCCTCGGTCCCGCACGACGTGCTCACGGCGCGGAAGCTGGTCAAGACCGTGCTCGACCAAGGGTTCCTGTGCCCCTTCCGCCACGCCATCCGCCCCGTGCACTGGGACCACGCCACGGCCCTGCACCTCTACCCGCTCCCCACCGCCATGGTCCTCGCCGACCCCACCGCCCCGCCCTTCTGCGTCACGTACGAGGGCTGCCACGTCATGAACCCCGGCGCCGTGCTCGTCGCCGGCCGCAGGGGCGTCGGCCGCTGGGTGGAGTACGAGTTGGGGGGCACGGGGAGGGTGAGGGAGTGTCTGTTCTAGGTGAGTCCGTTCAGATGGGCCCCGCTGTGAGAAAAAGGGAGCAAGGCGGGCTATCCATCCTACCTAGTAGTAAATGTACGGTCGGGGCGATTGATATATGCCTGTTAAGTGTCGAATAATGTATGAACATGTTAATGACAAGTGGGAACATAGCATAGCATTCCGATAATAATAAAAAAACAAAATCATGAGATTCCATCTTCAAGACTCCTATTTCACTTTCATTTAGGTTAATTGACATGAGTGACCTATAGATACCTACCTACACGATACGTAGCAAATTCATTCAGATTTCTCCATCACACACCTCACCACAAGACCAGAAAACATTCATGCTCATACAATTGATCACGTTCCCAAAACCGACATTGACATGATTTATCTAATTAGATTTTCTATTAGGACCGTTACGGGACATTAGGTTACGTTCCGGGTCGTTCTCTGCAGCATTCGTCGTCCATGCTATGCTGCTGTTGGCTTGCAGCCGATTAAAAGGGGCGTAAAGCAATCTGGAATATGTACATCAAAAGATCCGCGAGAGGCGCTTGGCACCACGCGCCGCTGCTGCTGCTGCTGCTGTTCACCAGTGTCCACGAGCAGAATCCAAGCCGTGAAAATAGGATGTGTATATCGTCACTCGTATGATTCAAATAACATACTATAAATTCTGTCAGCTAATGTTCGGGAACCCCTTCGTTATTAAGAGGTATACTGCACTTACCGGGATGAAAAGGTACGGCACCTGTCTCTCGTATTCTTTCCACGCCTCGCCGTACTTGAGCCTGCAGCGATGGATATCCCGCAAGGAGCGGTGCGCAATCATGCAGCAGAAGAAGACGGGGTAGAACCAGGGGAAGGGGCTCTTGAAGCCCGTGATCAAGCCCCAGCAAATGGCAAAGAACGCATCGCAGGTGTAGTGCAACTTGCGAGCATATCCGTACCAGCCGTCCACGAGGAGTTTATCACCAGTTTGGGTCTCGATGGTCCTTGGGTTCTCGATGTATGTCCACGGGAGAGCCGGGAAGGTGTAGCGCTTCTGGAGGGTGCCGCGCTCGCCAGCTCGGAAGGCGTTCTTCTGCCCGTTGGCTTGGTCCCAAACGATGTACATACCAATGTAAGCGACGAAGAGTAGGGCCAAGGCGTACTTGTTCCAGGCATACTCCGATGGGTCGTGGTTAGCGAGATAGAGTGTGCAGTGACAGTATGAGAGAGGGACGCCAGCCATGTTCCAGAAGATCAGCATGAAACCCCATTTCTCATAATACATATCCCAGGTAGTGAGGATAAGTTGTTCGCCCTTAGAGCAGGCATTGGCGTAGAGGTAGTGAGCCATGAGCAGGAACCAGACCTCGCCCGAAACATAACCGTAGTTCTCATACTGACGCGCTGCAGCGGCGGAGGTAAGCCCGAAAAGGATGTACCAAGGGATGCGAACTTCGTAAAACATCTTGAAGTCAAGAATACCGAACATGCGAGGGTTCAGCTCGGCTCCCATGAAGAAGTCGTAGATCGGGTATCCCGTCATTCGGTGTTGCGCACCGCGAAGTATTGCGGACCAGTATGCGACAAGAGCACTCAAGAAGCCGGAGAGGATGGCAACGGACATGAGGGGTCCAAACTCGTCCAGGAAGGTATAGATCTTAAACGTATCGGTGAAATGCAGCACAGCCATGACGAGGATGGTGAAATAGAAGCTCGCATAGGCGGAACAGTAGTACGGGAGCTGCTTGCCTCCCTCGTGAGGAAGAGGCTTTCCATAGCCCCAGACTCCAGGCATAAACAAGTAGCAGGCGGCCTCGAATGCGAAGTATGTCCAGTAGATCTTCCATGCTCGTATGTGAGGGAATGCGCCGGTGTAGATAAGTTCCAACATGTGTTGGCCGAACTCAGCGAGAGATTCTCCTTCGGCCGGCATCGGTGGTTTACCATCGTAGTAGGTAGCACCGATCCACATGTAGTACATGAGCGTGGGAAATCCAATCATGAGGCCGAGAGTGCCAAAGCTACCTCCGAACTCGAAGACACCTGAATGGTCGACCTTGGGGTCCATGCCCGGCTTCCAACCATCGATAACTTGCTCCTTCGAGAACCCATTCGCGTTTCCGTTGGTGTGCCCGTTGGTGTGCCCATTGGTGTGTCCATTGGCATGTCCATTAGTATGGCCATTGGTATGGCCATTAGTATGACCATTGGTATGACCATTCACGTAACCATTCGTGTTGCCATTTGTGTGGCCATTTAGCTTTGTCTCTGAAGGAATAACATCGGCCTTGTTGTCAAGGACAGCAGCCAGCTTCTCGTCGGCGACTGGGCTGAATTCTTCTTCTTTCGGTGTGATATCAGAATCGTCCATATTCTCAACGAATTTGCCGGCACCCCGACGTCGCACAGATGTAGACCTGGTAGATCTTGTTTCCGCGGCAGAGCTTGAGTCGCCGTCGTCTGAAGCACCGTCGATCGGAGGGAACTGAGACTTGCGTCGCGTTGAACGACGACGAGGAGTTTCAATCATTCCGTCGAAAAGCTCCTTCTTCCTACGATTCCACTGAAGTTAGTAACACGTTGAAAAGAAACGCTCCCACCAATCTCTGATGCCCAATCTCATCACAGATCACGACTTGTTCCCAGTGTCCAATGACACACGACATAAATCAAATAAACAATGATACACAACACGTAAGGATGAGAAATGTAAACATACCTAGGAGTTGCACGTAATGAATATCGCGTCGACATGTTGGAATATGACAAACCAAGGTACCTTCTAAGTTAAGAAAAGGATTTTATGAAGGAGTGGACGACGGGCAAGTCAATGCTCATCACTTTCGCGACTTGGTGGAAAGTTCGAATGGACGGAAAATCATTAAAATGAGTTTAAGTTCGGCCCATTTACTTTTTTGTTTTTCTTTTACCCATTCGTCCTGTACCTAGGTAGTCAGGGGCAGCCAAAACAAGAAACCCGCTAGCCACTTCCAATAATCATTGGGTAGTGTAACCAATCCCATCTCTTAAACTTTAGATTTAAGTTCCACATTCTCCTTTAAATTCCCCGGTGTATCATCCACCAACCATCAATGCTATTGATGTATGTATGATCTACCTATCCCTTCCCTTTCTACTTCGTACATACCTCTTTAATATTCTTATATCACTCTTATACCTTGCAAAAGTAAACTTTCGACCTTTATTCTTCCATCTTTACATCTGTGAACCTGAAAATATACCGAGGTGGTATAGGTATATCTTCAACTTATGGGTACCAACTATAACCTAGGTCCCCCTGAAAAGCGGCACTGCCTACGGTCCGTGACTACCTTCATTCGAACTATCATGGCCATTATAACAACCTAGGTATAGGTATTCTTACCTCGGTAGTCTTCTAGATTATCTGCGGCGCATACTGGTCTTTTCGGCCTGCCATTGGATTGTCTCTTCTCGAGTGCCCGTTCTTGAGATTAAACGGCCAGGGTTATAATTCAGAATCTTTACCTAGGTAACACCCAGCTCGTATTCGGATTCCTTGGTGCGGGGTTGACTAGCGTGTCTTGGTCCGTGCTCGATATTTTCATCGATCTCGACTTCTGCTGGCTTTTTCCCGCTGGCTCCCAAGGTCGCTCCCATCTTCAAGTTCTGTCAATAAGAACTGAATTTCCTGAAGTCTTGATGGACTCGGGGTTTCTTCCAATGC
Source organism: Jackrogersella minutella (assembly GCA_022578535.1). Classification (NCBI taxonomy): domain Eukaryota; kingdom Fungi; phylum Ascomycota; class Sordariomycetes; order Xylariales; family Hypoxylaceae; genus Jackrogersella; species Jackrogersella minutella. The sequence goes on from MU388246.1 coordinate 66,058, forward strand.
CAAGAATAACCACGCCACTCGAGGCTTCTTAGCTTCAGAAGGATAACAAGCATAATTCTTTGCAGGCTACCTCAGTCTTTTCGTCTATGCCGTAGCTAGATATTAGATGCCGGTCACGATCGATATTTTTGCGCGCGCCAGCTTAGGCCCGAAGTTGCTGTAACCTCCGATAATAACAGTCGTGTTTAACGCTGACGCTCCTGACGCAAAGATCTTATACTCCCAGAAGTGCTACTTCTCGAGTATACGATCTAATCCAATCAATAACATCGCTCTAGCTCACGACTGTCCAAAATCATTGTATCGTATGGTTTTTATGACACCCGATTGTTTTAATCATTCTCTCCTGTCGTTGCTTGCGTCTCCGGTACTGGCGTTTATATCTTTTTGTCGTCAATCTCCAATTTTCAAGCTTCTCCGGGAGCATCTCGCTAGCAGAGTCAGCAGTGACTTATCGACTTTTATGATAATTAACTTACATATCATCATTTTTCCTTCGTAGTTTCTTCAGGTATGAATTAGATAACTTACTAAGTAACTCGACATGCTGTTGCATGTGCACTTTGTATGCACATGCACAGCTCTGGTACGTCCGATCTCTTCCAAAGCCGCAGAATTCAAACCCAGAATATATGAAAATACGCACTATCAAGGCCTTTGATCGCAACTTGACGCCTCACGAGACGAGTAAAACCTATCGTGACGAGTATGCACTGTCTTGCAATATTCTGAATCAAGTCGGCCCCTGAGCATTGTGCTTTTCGTCCAATTCACTCAGCTTTCTTAGCTAGACGGTGGAAATAGGACGGTTGCTCATTAAATGTGCCGGTTTCGAGTTTGAAGAATTCAATCCTTCGGCGCATACCGTAGAGTGCCTAGATGCGCATGCAAGATATTAGGTATTTTGTCATTTTCTACCAAGCAGCCGAGGCACCGCTTGATTGAAGTTTCCTTTGACAATTCGGACAGAAGATGGCGTGATAGCTCCCCCACATGTTCCCGGACCCGTACATGGCTTATAAAGTTGAGGCTCTACCTAGGTGTACGGCATTTGTCTGTCTGGGACATTCGTGTTTCAACTTGATGTTACCTCTAAGCCGGAGGCTCAATTTCGCAGCCAGCCTTGCCAAGGTCAATATCTCGGTGAAGCTATAGCATTATAGCAAACGACTAGACATTAACCAACCTTTTTTGTTTTGCTTTTCAACTTCAGGTTCCGCGAGGAGCAAAGTTGCACGCCACATTATTAAAGCCCTTCAGGCTCGTTGTCATAGGTACCTTTCGAGAACAAGGTACCTACCAACCTAGTGTCCTGTCAGCTTATCATTCTCCTGCGAGCCCAACACGAAAGGGCGTGATAAGATCCTCGTTTTGACCATAGGATTACGCCGACTCGGACTTGAGTCATTGACACATTGTACGGACACAATCATGATTAAACTGCCGGGCTCCAGAATAATGAAGCTAGAGATCTTGTATTTGTATCGCATTACGCAAGCTGTGATAAAGATTCTACTATGGTTCCCTCGGAGCGCTAACATATCCTAGACTATCATCTTGATTAAGATGATATTTACTCCGTGACGTTGAGAGATTAGGTAAATAAATAGGACATTGGATAGGAGGTTATCTTTTGCTAATATCTACTCCTCAGTGAGCGACTGTTATCGTTACCACTTCTAGTAATAAACCCATTGTGGAGTCGAATTCACGGCAGCACCCGCTTCCTCTTCATTACGTACATGAACATTCCCAGTTTCTACCATATGGCATAATACTACAGGTACTATTATGTACGGCGGAAACGGTACCTCATGCATAAGGTCGGCCGATTGATCATTAGATACTACTAACAATCTTACGCTAACCCCGATCCCTCGAACGTCTACGGGGTTGCAGATAGAATTCGACGCGGAGGGCGCATGCTTACCATCATATTACTTATGTCCCATCCGCAGATAAGCATCCCCGCCAAAGGCGTAGCCCTGAGTCCTGACCCGACTAGTCGGGACCCATCACCTACTTATTAGTAAGTTGAATCAGGTTATGGGATTATCCAAAGCGGAAATTTTCTTTTACGACGAGCTGATGAGGCGGTCAACAAGGCGGTTTGGCTTATTGCCCACGCTTCCGAGCGACCCTCATGTCTTACTCGGAAAGTGTCTCCCGACGACGGTTATGTACACGTCCTCATCACTCGGGCCCTTATCTTTGCCTATCATAGGCACCTACCGCTTCCGGTAGATACCTGGAAGGGCTCTACTTGTGATGTAATCATACTGGAACATCGAAGCCCGCGAGAGGTTAGCGAGGCTTTTCGTATCATATTATCTCTGTCTTAATCCTTTATTTACCCGACCATCAGTAAAATGTCATGGCTAGGGCATCGCTTCGGCCCGTTGGGCGATGCGATATCGCGATCTCATAGGGCCGGGGATCTCGGTGGCTGCAGATCGGGATGGCATGATTATGATGATGGTGATGACGGACGAAGCCCGGGGTACAGACCTATATATAATCTGAGGATAGTCAATATACGGCGTCGTTGGTTGCTCGATCAGCAGCTCTGCCCCCATCCCTACTATCAGTCTCAACAATGTTCTGGCTAACCCTCGCCGCTCTGGCGAGCCAGGCGGCTTCTGCTTCTACCTCAAACCTGCCGGTGAAGCTTGAGACTCGTTCGGATCTCCGTTCGCGTCTTACAAACATCCACATCTCCTTTGACGTCCCGGTCGAGGATGAAGTGACGTATACCTATGGCCGCTGCGACAACAAGCAGCTCCATGAGGCTCACCACACAGTGGGCCGAGGCAAGGGTTCCAAGGAATCGCGGTTGGTCTGGGTCTTACCCGACGACGCGTGGTATGACGGATGTATCTCGGCATGGAACGAGGGAGGGTTGCTCCTCGGCCGCAGCGAGCCGCAACGGCTAAGCAAGAGGAAGTTAAGGAGGCGTGGCACAGCTAGCATAGAAATGTCGAACGCCACCGGCATCGACACCTGGGGTCCTTGGTTCGACGGCGTCGAGCTGCTCAAGAATAAGGAGATCAGCCCTTTTGATGCCGGACAGGCTAAGCAAAAAGAGGTGGCCATCGTGGGAGCGGGTATGTCGGGGCTGATGACGTATCTGGTCCTCACGCAGGCCGGTCTGGAGAACGTCAAAATCATCGAGGCTGCGCAACGTCTCGGTGGTCGGGTGCATACTGAGTACCTCAGCGGAGGCCCGTTTGATTACTCGTATCAGGAGATGGGGCCTATGCGGTTCCCTGAGACTGTCGTGTATTCGAACGAGACTTATAATATTACTGATCATAAGCTGGTGAGTCATTCGCTTATGCTAGCATTAGAACCATTGATACCACAATTGGTCTCCCCTCTTAGTCTTATTACTAATGGGATGAGAAATAGGTATTCCAACTGGCAGCCGAGATGAACAAAATCAACAACTACGACAAGAACTTCAGCGTTGACTTCATCCCCTGGCTCCAGTCCAGTCCCAACGGTTTATACTACTACAACGGTATAAAACTAGATAATGGACTACCGCCTACTCTAACCCAGATCAGCGAGAACGCTTCTCTGGAAGTCACGTATCCCATGAACCCTTCGACGAAGGCTTTGTCGGATAAGATTGACGCGCTCTCTTCGAATGAGACTTTCATGATCGAGATAGCGGAGAACATGTTCAAGGCCCATAAGGATTTCCTAGGTAAGCGATACTCACTTCTCAATGTAAGAGTGTGTTACTAACAAAACCGCAGTCAACGGCCTCGGCGGACTTGGCGGTGATGTCTGGTCTGAGTTCGCTTATATGGTCAACTACCTAAACGCGACTCTGAACGATACCGATGTGCTCGGCGGCGGCGCCAGTTCATTCTGGGATTCCGTAAGCTCGCCCTCTGATATACATTGACTTCCACTAACCCATCTGCACAGTATTACGAGGGCATGTACTTCGACGCCGCGACGTGGAGGACCATAGACGGAGGCTTGAGTCGGCTGCCGTCGTCTTTCCACCCGCTGGTAGACAACGTGACGACCATGAACCGCAAGATCGAGCGCGTGGAGTACCTCGGCGACACCCAAAAGGTCCAGCTCCAATGGCGGGACAACTACACAGACACAGTCTTCCAGAACGCCTCCTACGACTACGCCGTCTTCGCGCTGCCGTTCTCCATCGTCAAGAAGATGCGTCTCCCCTGTAAGCCCCCCTGTCTCCCAACCCCCTAACACCCCCATTCTAACCCCCTCCCAGACCTCCCCACAACAATCTCCAACGCAATCGAGAACATGCCCTTCGAAGCAGCCTGCAAGGTAGCGCTAGAGTACAAAACACGGTTCTGGGAGCACTACGAGAACCCGATCTACGGGGGGTGTTCCACAGCCACGGACATCCCGGGGATCGGGTCGATCTGCTACCCGTCGTACTGCCTGAACTGCACGGGTCCGGCGAGCATCCTGGCGTCGTACGTGTCGAGCGACTGGGGCGCGCGCTGGGTCTCCGTGCCCGAGATGGAGCACGTGCAGTACATGGTCGACGCCATGGCCGAGATCCACGGCCCCGCCGCCCAGGGCCAGTGGACCGGCAAGTACAACCGCCGCTGCTGGATGCTGGACCCGTACGAGGGAGGCAGCTGGGCCAGCCCGACGATCGGGCAGCATCAGTTGTATTTGCCGGAGTACTTCAAGACTTATAACAATGTAGGCACTTTAACCCCCGTCCCTTATCCTCGTCGGTTGAAAGGAATGAACTGACAATCGTGTCTAGATGATCTTCGTCGGCGAGCAGACGTCCTACACGCACGCCTGGATCGCGTCCGCGCTCGAGTCCGGCATCCGTGGGGGTGTGCAGTTGCTTCTCGGTAAGTTGAATCTATGCTCGTACATAATCTACTATTGTTTGAATATCAACTGACGATGTACCTTAGAGCTCGGACTTGTCGATGAGGCCAAGGCGACAGTCGAGAAGTGGATGGCGAGGTGGATCGATATTGTAAGTTATCCTTCATCCTACGTCTCTTAGCGAATCTAACCACTCTTTGCAGTAAAAATATAGTTCTTAGACGAGATACATGTGTGTATATGTGTTGATATTACCTTCATACCAGCGAATTGTATTTACGAGAAATGTTCCGGCACGATGAGCTTATGACTACGCCGTAGGGCGAGCATCGTCAATCAGTGTAGAGAATAAATATTTATGATGCATAAATAATGTAGATAGATTAATGCATAATATCATCTACCTTATGATTACTCACTTATGTATATCTTGGCCGAAAGTTGCTTCGTGAGCAACAGCAGTGGTTGCGGCAGCTGTCACCCCTCGTGTCTTATTTTATTTCTCGGTCCATACCAATATTGACCAGTAAATAAACCACTCAATTCATGATATTGTAAAGATCCCTACATAAAAGAAAAGGCGTTATAAAGAAAGCATGCGGTAGTCAGGGCTTTATAAACCATAAACAATATCCTAGCCCAACCCCCTCCCGAGTGCCTAATTTTTCATATAACTACCCTCAGGTATAATCCAAGCTCTTTTGACTCCTATATCCTGCATACATAAAATCATAGTTCCATAACATCGTAAAGAAATAAAAGTATCTATACCAAGATAATTTCCTTGAACTCCCTGCCGTCCAACGCTTCGCCCTGCATAAATCCATGGAGATAAGTCCCCCCCACGAGAGTGTAAGTCGTCTCGCCTTCCCCCGAAGTAGGTCGAAGAATCAAAGGCACTCTCGAGCCCTGAACGATCCAAATCGAGTCCCCCTTCTCGCAAGACAAACTACCGCAGCCTAGATTACCGTTCGCCGTTCTAAATAGACGAAGGTTTAAAGAGTGTGTGAACGAGTTTTCGAACTCGATAGCCCTTCGTTTCTCGTCGTCCGATAGTTCATGTGCGCAGAGCCCCATCCAGAGCTCGAAGGAACCCTCCCAAGGGTCTGTAATTGGCACCGCCCCATGCCGGCCCGTGTCGAGGACAAGGGTTCGCCAGAAGGTGTCCTTATGGTCCCTATCCGGATATTCCTGCTCAAGCTCATTACGTAGCTCCAACCAGTCGTCACAGCTTCCATTCCGATTGACCTCTTCTTTTGACTCTCCGGTTCGACTGATCGTATCAAATTCAAACCCGCGCAGTGCAAGGATTTTCCCATCACGAATCTCCTTGAAGCATGGTAGCTGACCAGCAGCTTGGTACCTTGTATACCCAGTGATCCTGAGGCCAAGGTCTTTCTCCACACTCCAATCAGGCACCCATGACGGTAAGCCTGGCACAAGCCTAAATTCGCTGCCTTCAGCATGCGCCAGGACATGCAAGTCATCCGACACTTCAAGGATATATTTGGCAACATCAGTATAGACATCGGAAACGCTGCTCTCGTATCTCGGGTATAAAGTATGATGGTTATGACCCTGGTGTCTTGCGAGACTAAGGAGCGAAAACACCTTGTCGTGTGCGTTTGATGCTTTGTAAGTGCGACATCTGATCAGACTGCTAAGCAAAATGTCGCCCTTCCCATCGAGAATATCTCTTTTGACTGCCGCCAGTTTTGCGGGATTTTTGTAGGAAAGTTGTTTTCTGGATTTGTTTGCAGAAGTCTGCTTTGCCATGACTCCAGATACAGAAACAATAGCCTCCCAGTCGAACACATAGTCACCGCATAAAACAGTTGTCTTACGAGCCAACACGAGTTCCTGAACCACCCAAGCTCGAGTGAACCAGCTCCTCTCGAAAAGTGAAAAAATCGATTCCCAACTTTCACGCGAGTTTGCGCGCCCTAGCAAATCAGTGTTATGCTTGTATTCGTATGATTGAGGAACAATGGTACGCAAATCCTCTTCTGATAACTTGCTTAGCCGTCCCACCAACTTATGAGCCAGCTTTGTAGATGCATCAGAAGGTCCCAGCCATACATGCACACATTCTGCTGAAAGATAAATGTCCGCCATGATACTGACTTGTTCAGAACGCTCGGCTTGATTGGCTTGATTTATGCATATTGCGTCGACCCAAATTTCACGGTCATAATGACCTCTCTTGAGCTGCGTCAGACAATTGAGCAGATTTTCTGTTACGGGTAAAGGTCTGCCGTTACAGAGTATGTTATGACGCCTTTTGGCATTCACGCCTTTTTTAAACTCGTCTCGGGTTGTAGGTCCCCACGTATATGAGAGGGCATCGTAACTTGGAGTTTGAGGCCCGTCTAACTTAACAGTGCGCACATGGCATTCGAGTAGGCCATCCGATGTAGTCGGGAGGATCCTGAGAAGTCGAATGGTTTTAAGGGTTCGTGGAGCAATGGAGCCGTAGTTTTTTTCCTCCGCTAATAAGCTCTGATCGTAGTCGTGAAGTGGCACAATTGAATAATCAAATGATTCCAAATCTTCATCCGGTTTAGGCTCACAATGTGAGGAATATTTCGAACGTCGGACCCCTTTAATCAACTGTATCCAACTCTTCCATGACGTTAGGTGGATGCTAAGACACCACATTTCGATTGGTGAATAATCGCATTGTTCTCGGGGGAATGCCTGCTTGGGAGAATCTTATTGTTTGCTTAGGAATTTTCTCGAGACAAACAAAGAGGTTTTGTCTGGCGGCCTCGAACATTGTACTACACCATCCGGATCCAATCATAGTAGCTTTGTATGTACCCTGACCGTGGCGCAGTGTTCAGCTGCAGCCATAGAGTCGGGCGCAAGCGCGCTTACTTAACCTGTGATTCATTTCGTGCCAACGCTCCCGTTCACTTCTATTACTTGGGATTGAATCTATGAATCAGGTTTCCATGTCGAAACCTACTGCTAGTCATCATCATGAGTGAATAGGATCTGGTTCGATTTGTAGTATAGAGCTAGAGAGAATTAGCTATTTAAATTCGCAGTTCCCGGAATGCTTGGGCAAATTCTAATACTGTTAAGCATTGCCTCACTCTTCGTATCTTGGCTCGTAAAAGACATCTATAACAGCAGCAACGATAACAACAGCGGCAACATACCGACAATGGGAGCCTTTACATACAGTACAGTGCCTGGGTTCTTCCTCCACGACGAGCAACCTATAGGGCCAAGTTTCCGAGCAGTAAGTCGAACTGCTTCTGGGAATTATGAAAGCCTAACATCATCTAATGGAAATTTAGATAACACAGGAGGGCCTAGGCCTAATTGACATCGCCTACGAAACAGACGCTATTAGTGATCCAGGGCGAACAAAAACCCAGTGGGAGCGTTTCGTACATTTTGTGAACCACCAAAACGCTCGGGGACGAGGAAGGGTTTCGTACAAAGTAATCTTCCTTATGAGACACGGCGAAGGATACCACAATGTCAAGGAAGCTCAAGTAGGGCGACATGAATGGAATGTAGGTGTACTCAACCCTCCATATTATACTCCAGAATGCTAAGTTGTGTTTGTAGTCCTACTGGTCGCTTCTTGAACACGACGGCCACAGTAATTGGTTGGACGCTCGCCTGACGGGGAGAGGGAGGGAGCAAGCACGGGAACTGAATGCTTTCTGGCGAAAGCACATTGAGAACTTGCGAGTCCCAGCACCGCAGAGCTATTACGCGAGTCCTCTAGCTCGCTGCTTGGAGACGACAAGGCTCACTTACTCGACGCTGAATGTCCCATCCGACCGGCCCTTCAGGCCTGTCATCAAGGAAGAGCTACGAGAGCGCTTCGGACGGCACACTTGCGATCGCCGTAGTACGAAAACCTGGATTGCATCCAACTACCCTGGTTTCAGAATAGACCCATCTCTAACGGAGAATGACGAGCTATGGGATGCAGACCGGCGGGAGACGGAGGGCGAAGCTGTTGATCGAGCAAGGCGATTCCTTGATGATGTCTTCAACAACGATGACAAGACTTTCATTTCGGTCACGGCACACTCGGGGTTAATCAGGGCTCTATATAGTGCCATTGGCCATCGCGAGGTTTGGGTGGCGGCTGGCGCATTAGTGCCAGTCTTGATCAGGGCAGAGTTGATTGATTAGGGGGAATAGGGGGAATAGGGGGAAGATGGGAAACAGGAAGATTGGAAACCCAGAGTGGATTTTATGGGTATCTTGGGGTGTACAGGTATCTTACAAACCTTTGGAAAGAGGCAGTGACATCGACGAGAAGGGAAAGAACGAAGGCAATTGCTCTTTCCTAAACTTACCAGATAGGCCACCCCGGTACATACGAGATCCCTTTTATTTATTTATTTAACCTTTGTAGTTGTCCTAATTGATTTTATTCATCGCACAACTGGGAATTTTACTTTCCTTTCTCTTCATTCCACGTCTAGTGAATCCGAGAAAGCCAGTTCCCAGAGGAAAACAACCGAACTGGACTTTATCGCGACACGCTATCTTTTTCATTTCTATAGTTCGATTAACATTTCTCATTTGTCACTATGTCTGCTCATCTCCAGTCGTCGCAAGTCCCGACGCCCTTAAAGAGCGATTCCCCCCCGGTTGGCCAAAACGCCTTCAAGCATCGTCTGGATCCTGACGAAGATGGACAAGAAGACGACAACCCACGTCCACCAAAGCGAGGACGTTTTGCAGGCCGATGGAGTGGCCTTGAAACCGGCGTCATAAAATACAAGAGGATGAATGACGAAGCGTACCAAGCTATAAACGGCCTCAACAGCCGTCGCCCACTTCCAACCCCGTTCCCCCCGCCTGAGTCGCCACTAATCGCTACTCTTAATGGTAAAGATTTCTCTCCATCTCCTAAATAACACCTTGAGACCAAGATTCGTCAACCTACGCCCCGCTAACACTAACCACCACCAGAACGCTACAATCACATGCGCACATTCTTGCATAGCGCCGGCTTCTCCAGTCTGGAAGAAACCGAAGCCTCGCTACTCCAGCACAGCGAGACGGAGATGAACAACGTCAGGCAGGACCTGTCACCCTTGATGGTACAACTCAACAAGCTCCTCACGCCCATGAAGAATCTTAAGGTGGACTATACCGCGACAGACAGTAGCGGCCACGAGCGCACCACCGTCTTGGACATCGGCCTCGCCGCAACCGCCTTCGCAGACAAGATTGAGTATCACGCCGCAGAATTAGATCACCTCTGGGGGCTCTGGTACGCGAACAAGAGCGAGTTTATGGAATTTGGCGAGAGGATGTTTATACAGCGGGCGCCGGGCCGGCAGACGATCAGGCAGCTTGGTGAGAGTAGTGGGATGTTTCCTGCTGTCGACAACTCGGACAAACCGACGACTCAAGCCGAGTCCCGAGCTCAGTTCATAGCGAATATGCAACATTTGTGCAAGCGTGCCGTGGAGGCCATGGCGGAGTACGAGGCGGTAAGTTCCACAGGCCCAGTCCCGTAGTCCCGGAGGTCGTAGATCAGAACCGGAGCGATATACTGACTGAGCTCTAGAACTTTCTCAGGAAGGTTGATAAGGAAGCTACAACTATTCTGCAGGCTTTTCTGAGCTGCTGAAGATGCTGAGAGGGTTGTGTTTCCTGTGCAAGTTGTGGAGACCGATTGCTGAGACTGAGACTGATGTTTGCGGTGGGCGTGGACGGTGCGTATGACGACCATCTTGAGAACCCGTATAGCACGTCTTGCGGTGATGTAACGCATTGTAATGATGGGACTTTAAGGTTGAGCTTTTCTGAACCTCACGAGGTAGCTAGCTGGTTGCTGTCATAGGATGAGCTATATATCTGCAAAGATAACCTGCACTATAGGGTTAGCTCTTCTCAATCAAGTCAGACAACCCGAACATCTCTGGTATCCCAGTTCCTTTCTATTTGTATAGAAATATGCATTTTGCTAGTAGCTTGGTTTTCTCCACAGCCCCTTTATCTGTGTAATATGCCTTCTTTAACATAGGCAAACGATTCGCCGTCTATCCTCGTGCCGCGTCCGAAGGGAAAGCTGGACAAATTCGCTTCAAACCATGGCACACCCGTGCGACCTCTTACTAGAAAATATCTGCCATACCAGTAACTCCCTCTTCACGTAGCCATCAAAAACAAAAGTGCTTGTCTGTTTGCTTGTAAATGCTATTATTAACTCTGCGATGTTACGTTTCTCATAACCCGTGCAGCCCGTGGTTTGTGAATACGGAACGCTAGATAAACATGCCATATAGCAGAAAAGCAAATACACCCAGCTATGCATCTTCTTCTTTTTCTTTTCTATGAGGAAAATCTCCGCCTTGGTTTTAATAGAAAGGACTTTTACATGTCCGTCGTGAACCGAATAAGAATGATCATGCCGGTCGTCGTTGACTGGTTTTTGTGTAATGCTCAGAAATCTCGATATGTTTTCGAGACCGCACTAGAGAAAAGGGAGGAGGGAAATAAATCCTACCTACCACCCCCACCTTGAGTTCCGCCCGTGCTTTTTCGTTGACCGTAACCCTCCTGACCAATAAGCATGAATGAGGGCAATGCGGGTAGAAGAAAAAGAAAACAATCAGTCTAAGGCGGTGACACCTGTTCGACCCGTTAAGCCGTTTGTGTGGGATCACAATTTCGACCCGCGTTATGGCGGCGGCGGATGATGCACGGGGTGTAATATGGCACGTCTGGGAGTCATGTGACCTTCCTAGTGTTCCTCCTGTACGACGACGCCCCATGGGTGATCTACGTTCCCGTACATGATATCGCGGAGCCAGCCCTTGATCTTGAGGGTCTGGGGGCCGCCGTCGCCTGTCTTTCCCATTGGGATCTGGATGTCCTGGCCGCGGTGGTGGATGAGCGAAACTGGCGAGACGAAGAACTGTAAATAAATGTCAGTATATGGTCCCGTATTTCATAAAATGCCTCAAGGGCGCATTGGAGAGACTCACTGCAGTACCAGCCGCAAATGCCTCTAGAATTCTACCTTCCGAATTGGCCTCCATCACCTCTTGGATAGTGTATTTCCGCTCTACTATCTCAATTTCATCGCTTAGTCGCTCGCGAGCCAGCTGCAATAAGCTGCGTCTGGTGACCCCGTCCAGAATCAATCTGTCATCTAACGGGGCTGTAATAAGTTGAGTTTTTCCTTCCTTGCTCTTCCAAATGACGAAGAAATTACTCGCGCCAGCTTCCGTGCAGTAACCTTGGGAACCGTACAGCCACAGGATCTGACCAAATCCTCTCGCACGGGCTTCCTTGGTTGCCAGAAGGGAAGGGCCATAATTCGCGCCGACCTTCGCATATCCGAAGCCACCAACCCATGCGCGTACCATATCGTCCGGCGACGTGTGAAGTTTCATGCCACCCACCCCTGCGTCCAGGATAGGCATGTAGGTAGCGATGATGTAGAGAAGAGCCTCTGATGGAGCCTGCACACCAAGCTGCGACTGTGTTCCAATAAGTGTCGGACGCAAATAGAGGAAGCTGCCAGCGCGTTCACGGGGTAACCATTTCGGGCCATCCACGGACATCAACGCCAGAAGCAACTTCTCTACCTCGGCGGGAGCAAAAGCTGGCAGGCTGATGCGCACCGATGACATGAGAAACCGGGCAGCGTTGCAGTCGGGTCGGAACAGACGCAGCTTGCCGTCGAACCCACGGTAAGCCTTCAGGCCCTCAAAACACTCTGTGGCATAATGGAGGACGGAAGCTGTAGGCATAAGAGTTAAGGGACCGTAAGGTTTAAGTTCCGGTGCTTTCCAGCCGGACTTAGCTGACCAGGCTACGGTTATCATATGGTCTGTGCAAACTGTTGATCCGTCGATGGAGTCAACGCCCGGAGGAGGAACCTCGCGGGGCTCCGTGCTGAATGTGTAAGTGATCTTAGAGGCATCGATTTCGTGTATGTTTGGTTGAGAGTCGCCGTTGCCGTGTCCGTTCGACGGTTGGGAATTTTGGCCATTGGAGCCGCCATTGAGATGGTCATTTTCGGCAAGCTGGTGGTCAATAGCGGAGGAAGTCAAGTCCAAGTCCTGTTCGCCATCGTGGACGGTCGAGGGAACCGCAGAAGGGGCCATGGTTTTAGAGCTGGAGGTTGGTACGAGTTAAGTTGTTGTTTACCTGGGCAGGTACGGATGGATATATATACTATTATATGACACTCAAGTAAACCTAGAGTTGTAGTGAGTTCAGTAGTTTTTTGATAGAACGAGGAATTATGTTTTAGTTCGATAGTTCAATGAAGAAGAGACGATGCGGGACTAAGCAGGAAGAGTTATAAATGATTAAACCTAGCTTTAAACCGCGTTGGACTGTTAGAGGAGACTTCAAGCGGATGACTCAACAACCAATGGGAAACTACTAGGTTGTCTGGTTGTTTCCTCGTCTAGGAAGAAGATCTGTGCTTATACCTACTCTATACACCCAAGCCTGCAAGTCCGGAACCCTCGTTGACAAGCTGCATAGGGCGTGTGATCCCTGCCCGCGGTACCCTTCTAGATCCGTTAAAGACCCGGCAGCCCAATGGATAAAGGAAATGCAAAAAGTTTGTATACTCTCGATTGAGTCAATTGGTCCAGACTTGACCGATAAAGCTAATAGCCACGGTGCTAGTCCCAAATACCACCTACCTACAGAGTAGTTCCCACAAGCTTGGAACCGACATGGACGCTCCGTATTTAGTAAGACTGTTAGTCCTTTCTGGGATATCCATCTCCATACTATAACGTCAGGTGGGTGATCTCGTGGGTGATATTTTCAACTGCACATGGGATACAACAACGCTTGTCTTCATTCTAGAAGCCAGTTTTTAGACCTAACATTTCCTTGTGTGTGGGCCATGCCGCAAAATCTGTGGGCAGCTTGCGTGCAAGTTTCGGTTGTACACGGAGGCTGAAAATCATGTGGGAAGTGGAGCAAGACAAGACGCCGCTGATTCGATATAAAAACCGTTTGCCGATGTCGAAATGACGCTCAATAGTTCAAGTAGAGCAAGGTAACAAGGTGACCTCCAGATGGGTAGATCGGCTTCCGCGTTTCGGGCCGCACGATTCTTTTCCAATTTAGGTCGTTCAATGAGTCAAGGATAAGTACAAGCAATACAAGGCAAACAAAAGAATGGTCCGAGATCGCAACCTTGGAAGTAAAAGCAATGGTTTTATACATCATCTTCCCCACCAGACAATGTTGTGAACACGCGTTTCGGTCCTGATATAAAAGCCGGAGCTAAATGTTAGATGTTATAATAGAAAAAAGGGGGAAGACCGAAGTTTGAAGATCCAATGTCTCCAGTGTGGAATTTGGTGTGGAATTTGTCCGCCCTATCGGCTCAAGAAAAAAGTTTATAATTTACACCAAAGTTAGCCCCGCGAATTGCCGCCCATTGCCTTAACTTGCCGCACCTTGCACCTGCAGGTGGCCAGCCATAGTAAAGCACTTTGAACCTTCTCTTGGCGCAATCATTAATGTGCTATCTTATCTCGCTGTCTTCGTCACCATCATCACTTCCAAGAAGGTTGGTTCCAATGTTGGTTCTTAGGTCACTACCCTCAATACGAACCTTGTAGGTCCAAGGTTCGTATTATTTATTGAGGCAGCGAAACTAAATCCTATACATCATTTTTGTACCTACTCCATCATCTCCATTACTACTCACCTACTCCATCATTATTCCATATTCGTCCATCCTGTCTCTGACATACATGTACGCATATATTAATGACCACCTATTTTCTGGCCTCGTCCAATAAATACTTCACAAATATCAGCCCAAGCAACAAATCCCTATCTAACTGCAATCTTGTGACCGAAGCCATTTACTCATCAAGCTTTTGCCGCAGCTTCAGCCGGTTCGTAGTCTCTCCATATCAGATCTTCAGGAACCGTTTTCCATTGCATTTCATCATCAAGAAGTTCAGTCACTTTGCTCCATTCCTCTCTGATCCGCTGGGCCTTCCACTCGCTCCTAGGCTTGATCCTCATTTTGAATGGTTTAGGTTGAACAAACATCCCGTTATCCGGAACCAAAATTTCCATATCAGGGATGATCTCCTCACCGGTGTTCTCGTCGATGGCCCTTTCGAAGTCGAAAGCCCAAAGCAATCGAGACATAGCTAGGAAGAGGGATCTATCTGCGATATGCATACCTTGACAGAGACGACGGCCGGCTCCGAATAAGAAGTGGTCTCGCTTAGACACCTCCGAGTTATTCGCGGCTTCTACCGATGTTTGGCAGTCGCCAGCCCAACGGGTTGGATCGAACCGTCGGGGATCAGGATGCCGCTGAGGATCGTTACTAATCCCCCTTTATACCCGGAGATGCAATAAGCTAGTGCTCATATTTATTCAGGCTTCTTTTCACTCACCAGACATTCAACATCACCCCGGCACCTTTTGGAATCTTATAATCCATGTACATGTCATCACAAATAACAGCATGCGGCACGCCGAGGATGACAGTTGGCATCCACCTCATGGTCTCTTTCATACAACCGCGGATATAAGGGAGATCGGGGAGATCGTTCAGATCTGGGAGGCGGTCTCCACATACGCGATCGAGTTCGGCCTGAGCCGCCCTGGGAACCTCAGGAAAGAGAATCATGGCCTGAATCCAACCTACGAGTGTAGCCGACGTCGT
The DNA here is from genome assembly GCA_022578535.1 of Jackrogersella minutella. NCBI lineage: Eukaryota > Fungi > Ascomycota > Sordariomycetes > Xylariales > Hypoxylaceae > Jackrogersella > Jackrogersella minutella. The sequence goes on from MU388246.1 coordinate 81,563, forward strand.
ATCCGAGCCAGCTTCAAGTAGTGACCCGCTAACATAGGCGGCAGTGAGATCAGAGAAGCCTAGCTTCTCTTGAGCTCGAACGAGGTCGACGCAGAGACAAGGCTTTTCCAGGTCAGGCATCTAAATCACAGGGGGTTCAGAGGGGTTATATAACTTACCTTCGCCCGGCCTTTTCTGAGCTTCTCTTTGGTCTCCTGATAAAGTCCAACATTCAGGGTGGCCTCTTGCCGGTGTAACTCCTTCGCATATCTCCTCATAGGCAAGAATGCATCCGGAAGATTTCTCAGTATAGGGAAGATATCTAGCAATGTAGAAGTTTGTGAGCCCATGACGTGACTGAATTTCTCAAACCCCTATACTTCGGTGAGTGAAAGCAGTTTCATGGAGGACAGCAACTCGGTGAATTAGACCTACCTGGAATAGCTGTATGAACCTTGGGTCTTTGGTACTAGTGGTACGGAATCCAAATAGCATTTGCGTTACAAGCGAATTTGTGTATCTCCGGAAGTGATTAATAAACTGATCAGGATTCTCCAGGAAATCAACAAGCATCGCCTTATTCTCAAGATCCTGGTACGGAACGTACGTTCGAGATGCCTTGATGTTCAGACTGTTATGAACGAGTTTCCGAAGCATACGCCACCTGTCACCATACGCCTATTTTTCGAGTCAGTCTCCATAATTCACTGGGGCATAGGCTATACGCTTCAATGACGTACCATCAATAACATTCTCTGGTTGTTGCTGATGATATTCCCAAGATAAGCATCCGGTCTCGATGAGTAAATATTACTTCTCTTGTCTAGCAAGTCTTTGATCGCCTTGTCGGACGAAAGAACAATCATGACCTTGGTTCCTAGCATCAGTGAGTATACTGGACCGTATTCTTCGGCCCATTTTTGGAACTGGAGATGCACTTTTTTAGGTGGCATCTGATGGATATTTCCTATCAAGGGTAATGTTGGCGGTCCAGGAGGATATCCTTTTGGCCGCTGCCCGATTCTACCAAGCCGATATATGAGAACCAACACCGCTGCTACCACGATTAGGGTAGTTACTGAGAAAGCCATTATATGCAGCAGTATCAACACGAATATTGCGGGCTCAAGCACGAAATCATGAGAAGACAGTCTATCAACGAAATTCTTACAAGGACGCCGCCTCCTCAAGGTTGTATGGGCCATGATCGTTATAATTATAACGAAAACTCGCATTACACAGCAACACAAGTGGGGTCTTACATACTTCCCTTGTCATGATGATAATTTGTCAGGTGGCAACAGAGCTACCAGTAAGCCAGGTAGTCATTGGCCTCGCTAGCTATAGTGCTCTAAGAGAAGGCAAGCCTACGCGGAAACTCCTTTAAAGGGAGTTTCCTTTTGAGCTTCCCCAATCTCACCCAACCTATCAGGATATGAATACTCAGGTGTGGCTGCCGAAGACTAAAAAGACCTGGAACGGTGATGTCCAATCTAAGGTCGCTGTCACATCTCACCCCAGCTTACAACATATGCTCTTACCTTCTTTAATATTCCTATTCTCCGGTATGTGACTTTGATAATGCTGTGTAGGATTTGGGTGGCTAGTCTAGGTCTCAGACCGACCCCAGGATGTTGCTTTTTGTATGACGACTACAATGAGGCCAATTACAATTCTGCCCCAGCGATCATGCATTGTGCTGTTACACTGACTAAACATCTGCAGAGCCGTTCATTCGGGTCTCCCCTATACCACTTCCCCGGGTTCGTGCTATGGAGCCAGCATAGTAATGGGTTAGGGGCAACTATGCCAATATACCACGACCTATGATCGATTGGCAAAGTATGGGCAAAATAAACGAGATTCATGAGACATTAGACGTGCTGACTGGGGAAGAATTACAGAACGCTCATCGCGGCAATCTGGGAACTACTAGCCCGTCCCGTTGGTGCAGGACTAATGCAAGCCCGGTAGGTAGTCCTCCAATATTTACTTGGGGCTAGTTACTATTGGCTATGAGTGTGAGACTTGATGACATGACATATCACACCTTGCTAGTCGGTGCTTATTGTCCACTAGGTATTGTCTAGTTGCTCTGTGTATTACTGGATGTGATCCGGGGCTATCTCACTTCATGTGATGGTCTGGATAGCAAAATGAGCACGTAAGGATTCAAGATAAATGTTACCTTATATCCGAAGATTAATCTTAATGTATATACTGATAACGAAGGATACCTATATATTTAGATATGAAGACTGTCGAGAACTTGGCTTAAGCCTCAATCCCCCACCTTTGAACTATTCATCATTGGCTAGGGCGATGACCTTTATAGACACAGAGACACATGGTTTGGATGGTGATTTAAACATACACCATCAAGCATACATCCCAACACCAGTTCAATCAGGGGTAACCTATTCATCCTCACATCCACCACCACGTAAGAGCAGAGCCTCACGCTCTGATACCACATTGCCGAAAAGGGGGCGGGGCGGCACTCCAGCGATGTATTCAGGCAGTTCTGGGCCGACGGCTCTATAGCCCCACGCAGATTAAAAAAAAAAAAATGTAACCCTCGAAAATCCATACGTGGCTAGAAAGTAACGAGGCTCGTCTACTCGACGAAAACATTTCTATGTCCCATGTGAATGAATCAGAGAGGATCTAGTCAGAGTAGACGACACACTTGGGTTGCACAAGGACAATTCTACTGCGCCTTTCCCAAAGAAGACTCTGGCAGTTGGTGTTAGAGTAGGTAGCATCTACGACTGAATCAGTCAATTTGATATTGCCCAACTGATCGTGTAACCTATCCACATAGCCGCTCTAGTTCGAGCACCAAGCCCGCGAGATATCACAACAACCGCTACCACGATGCCACCGACCCGCTACCCAGGCCGAGACGTAGACCCCTCGTCCCTAGGCACACCCCTGGCCCTCCCGTTCTCTGGCGCCGTGCTACCGAACCGGCTCATGAAAGTGGCCATGACGGAGCGCATGGCTTCGTGGGACCCCGACGACATGGACGCGAGCGGGATCCCGACGCAGCAGCTGCTGGACTTGTACGGGCACTGGGGGGACGGCGGGTGGGGCGCCGTCGTGACGGGCAACATAATCGTGGACCCGACGCACCTGGAGGCGCCGGGGAACATGATCCTCGCCCTTTCCTCGCCCTTCTCGGGCCCGCGCTTCGAGGGCTACAGAAGGCTCGCCGTGGCCGGCAAGCGCGGCGGGTCCGTCTTCCTGGCGCAGCTGAACCACCCGGGCCGGCAGACGGAGCACGCGCTGCAGGCGGACCCGGTCTCGGCGTCGGCCGTGCAGCTGACGAAGGGGTACGGCGCGCTGTCGCGGTACGGCAAGCCGCACGCGGCCTCGGCCTCGGAGATCGAGGGGATAAAAGCCGCCTTCGTCCACGCCGCCGTCTACCTCTCCGAGGCGGGGTTCGACGGGGTCGAGCTGCACGCCGCGCACGGGTACCTGCTCGCGCAGTTTCTATCCCCGACCACGAACCGCCGGAGCGACGCCTACGGGGGCTCGCTGTCCAACCGCGCGCGTCTGATCACCGAGATCGCGGACGGGATCCGCGGCGCCGCGGCCCCGGGCTTCGTGCTCGCGATCAAGATCAACAGCGTCGAGTTCCAGGACGCGGGCTTCTCCGCGGACGAGGCGGCGCAGCTGGTGGAGCTGCTGGAGGCGCATCGCTTCGATATAATTGAGCTGAGCGGGGGCACGTACGAGGCGCCCGGGTGGCACCACAAGAAGGAGAGCACGAGGAAGCGGGAGGCTTTCTTCATCGAGTTCGCGGAGCTGGTTGTGCCGCATGTGAAGCGAGCGCGGACTTTTATCACGGGCGGAATACGGACGGTGGGCGCAATGGTGGACGCGCTTGAGAGTGGGCTAGACGGGGTTGGGCTGGGACGTCCGAGTACGACGGAGCCAAGATTGCCGATAGAGATATTACGGAACGGCGAGAAAGCGTGTATCAAGCCGCTGGTGGGCGATACGAATGTTCTCGCAGGGGAGGACTCCTGGGCCTTGGGCGCGTCGTTGGCTGGCGCACATATGCTCCAGATAAGTCTCAACCAGCAGCCCATCGATCCGTCGGATCAAGCCTCAGTAGACGGCTTCCTTAAGGGGTTTACGAAATGGATTGCGGCATTCCCGATGAGGTCAAGCAGGGAGGTACTTGATCATGTCCGGATTGAATCTGTGACACCGAGACCCTACGGGATTGTAGAACTGCCGGCGGTTTGAGTCCAGAGGGGTTGGAGTGATTGCCGTGCTGTCCCTTAGACAGACCATATGTAGAGTCAGCACTGGCGGGAATTGCATCGTCACTTTAGACATCATCGTAGACCTTCGGTTATTCGATGTGGCGAGACTCGACCGAGTACATTTGTCGGTTAGCCTTTAGTGGGCCCCGACTCGCACGCGCATATGTAATGAGGTCTCATGGGTTCTTGTTTTGCTAGACCAGACATAACCCTTACTGTCCATTTCCTGTTGATTCAAGACGCCTGCTCGTATACCTAAGTACATATTGTCGGATGCCTCACCAGCTCCTCACAGCGTCCCGTCTTGGGTTGCGACAAGGGCTGTTGCTTCCCAGCCACCACAACGACAGGCTGTTTAAATGAAACGACTATGCCAAAAGTCGTAAGACCATGGGCAAGTATTAAAAAGGTGTTGATCCATACCTCGTATTTCTGCTTGACTTATCGATGAGTTGTTACAAGACGATTTGATCGTAATAGGACAGATGGTGTTTAGGCTATGGTGCGAAAGGATTCCAGCAGTTCTTCCGCTGAGAGTAATGGGACGATATCAAACAACCTGTATCGTAGATTGCCCCTATTGAACGAATTGACTGCGTCATTGGCAAGGCTATAGTGTACGCCGTTACTCTGAGCCAAATGTAAAGGCTGTAGAGCAGGAACTCGGATTTCTCTTAAGCTTCGAGTATGTCCACTGCCCTAATCGACAAGTCGCGATGCTGGTACATGGCGCTACGTATAGCGAGGCCCTGATATTATTATAACTGCAAGTTGGTGGTCGGAGCCCGACTAGGGCCGCCTCTCAAATGAGCGGCAGAGTTTTTGAATAGGCTTTGCCAAATGTAAGCTTCACTGAGCAATAGTTCAATGTCCTTCTCAGTCCAGTCGCGAGTGGGCAATGCCTGGAGGAACATCATGATTTCCTGAAAGTCCATCTTCACCAATTTGGCCGACCACTTGACTAGGAAGGCCGCACAAACATACAAGTGAAATTCTGAGAACCCTTGTTCCTCAGCCTGGATATAGTTAGCAATGCGACGAGGTATAATACGAAAGACGTACTAGATAGGTATCCCACATCCGAATAGTGTTTCGGACGCTAATCTCCCTCATCAGGAGACAATTCATCCAGCGAAAGCTGAACTGAATAAACTCCACATGTTCGCTTTCGAGGTGCTTTGCAAGTCCTTCATCGATCCTAGCGGTAAGATCTCGGAGCGCAGCAACCTGCCGTTGTATGCCAGGTTGAGCGACAATGTAATGGTCTTGAATTCCGTCAAGCAACTTCGTCAGACACCAAAACGAGTCGGCTTCCACTGCATCCAGAACTGTCTTCGGGAGTTGCCCCGGGTCCATGCCACTTTCGATGTTACAATCCGTGATGTATGTGCCCAAAAAGACTTGCCAGAAGGGAGTCACTAAGTCATTGATTCCTTGTACATAGCCGCTCGCCGGATGTCGAATGGCCCAAAGGTATAATATTCGCTCCAATGATCGCTGAGTTGCCTCGTAGCTGTAGAGTTCAATGTGGGGATTAGTTCTCGGGACATCTATACTGATCTGATGCCAGATAGCTTCATCGAGACCTCTTGATCGACCGTTGGAGGCAGGATTTGTGCTGCCTCGTTCGAAAGCTTGGCGTACCCCGTCAAGATATTCTTTCCGCTTTCGCTCAAGTGTTGTGACGCGTCTTTCGCTGCTAGTCGGCAAATAACTTAATAGGAGCTGCCACGTCATAGCCCTGACTTCTTCGGGCACACCGCCCCATGCTAAAGCCCTGAGATCTACCAAGGGTATTGTGCTGGCCTGGAGGATCTTTTTGAACTTATTGATCTTTGTTATACGAGAGTTGATTGCGTCGATTTCCTTCGGCGTTGCGTTGGTTGGGGTTGCAGGATGGTCGATAAGATGTAGAGCATTAGCTGGATCTGTGTCGTGTAAGCTACCTGGATGATCTAAAGTCTAAAAATGGTTAATGAAGCTGACCTTGAAGAATATCTTTATATTGAGGCCTGAGAATTTTCCCTTCACTCTTCTTTGGCATTGGGTAGCTCGATGCCGGTCGTTCGATCGCGATGTCGGCACTATTCGAATAGCGTCTGTTTGGCAGACCAAGCGCAGCGTCAAGAGGTGTTGTTCGGAACGGCGAAGAGGTGGTACTCTGGGCTGCTGCTGCTCGTCGAGTGCGTCGCCTCATATTAGACAGGCTTGGAAGGCCAAAATCATCCCCATCATCATCTTCATATCCAAGTATGTCGTCCCCCTCTGTTACTTCAGGATCTCCAACATCCCAATCTCGATTTGTGTTCGACAAGAAGTTGAAATAGGTTTTTAGAGGAGGCGACGACAAGCCAGAGGATGATTTCGGTGGTGGTGAGCTAACATCACTAGTTCGAATCTTTTGTGAAGAGGAAGACGGAGGAGTTCTTGGTCGGGATGAGGAGCCAGACAGAGACCTAGTGCAAGGCTAAGTCAGTAACATGGAAGGGATATAGAAATTAGATTTAGAAACGCACAAGTTATCGAGTTTTAACATGTCTGCATGAGAATAGGCAGCGCCAACCACGAGATTGGGATCTCGACCTACTCTCTTCGGAGTGCCTTCTTTCTGGGCACGCCAAAAAGGCGAAGCCGACCTAGTTCCATCTTAGCTAGGGTAGCTCCAAAGTAGTTCTGAATATGCGACCTACTCAGACCTATCTATAGTTAGAGCGACAGATATTAGCAATTTTGCGTCTTTCGTGTTAATGTGAGCGCCGAAAAGCGCATTGAGACAATGTAAAAATATCAATGATCGAAGAGAGAAGAGAAGGCGATAACTGCTACTCACCGACTTGGATCATTTCCTGCGTCATCGTTAATGATCAGATGTTCCAAAATTTTCTTTGATGTTGAGTTCAGAGAGCTTACCTGTTGGGACGGCGGCTTCTTGCCGCTACCCGAGGATGAAAACATAGCAACAGGAATATTAGGCAATTGATCACGACGACATTGTCTGATGTGAAGTCACTGAAGTGCGATTCAATTAGATGGGGTTCAATGTTCCAAGGTTGTTCAGGTTGTTAACAAGGGACACTGACTAGGCCAAGGCTTAGAGACCTTAACATTGTATTATATTATACCTAGGTAGCTGCTATTATAGGTGCGATACGTCGGATGATTGAGCTAATGCAGTGTTACAGCCTTTAGAAACCTTATAATACCCCTCGATTCCATATCAGTGGAAGGTTCCCAACTGAAAAGCCACAGCTCAAGCCTCGGCAGTTATTAGGTATTAGACACTTATTTTCATCGTAGAATGACTTTATAATATGCATATGTAACGAGGTATTCACAGGCATCACTACAAGATGTTTTATTTTTATGTTATGTTCACCTTTATCTTTATAAATGATGTCGTGTATTATGTAGTTATTATAATATAAAAGACCCTTTTCTGCCATAATTACATATAAAATACCTAGGTACTTATAGATCTTATCAAAGAAAAGAACATTGAAACCTTACCTTAGAATTGAAAGGTTGAAAGGTGGAAGGCCCCAATCCAAAAGCTGCCCAGGTGCGCAAATGTCCAATTAATAGAAAGAAAGTGTGGCTTGATAGGTACCTACCTAAGGTAAGAGGTACGTATCAATGGCAGTCACGAATCGGTACCCCACATGGCGTGCAGCTTCTGGTTGGAGCACTTGAGTTGATTGGACTTGTTATTAATGGTCCGTGCACCACCCACCGAACGCCCTAAATGGTACCTACCACACCTACACTACAATTAATAGCTAGCACTAATAAGCAGCCTAGGTAGGTGCTAGCCTGGTTGGAGTTTGCCTGCCGCCGACCTCGCGTCTCTTATTGGTTAAATATTTCTTCTCAATGTCGTGTCGAACGAAGCAACCGTCCCAAAACTGAGAAGGCTACAATTCTTTTTTCCGTCAACACCACCACCTCCTCACAACTTTCTTCCCATTTCCAGTTGACAAATCTCCCAGTTACCTCTTTCCTTCTTTCATCCATTTTCTAAATTAATTGATCATCATACCTGAAGTCAATCGTCGCATGATTCACTTACTTCTTTTCTTCTATTAAGAATTATTACGTGGTCAACCGATTGAACTAGATAACCTGTAATATTTTTTCTCTTCCTTTTTACGCCGAATCCAAGTCAACATCGACTTCGCAAACATCGAGTCTTCCTATTCGCGTCTACCAGTTCAACTCCATCAACATTCACCATGGCCGATCCGGAGAATTTCGAGGACGACCTCTTTGCTGACTTGTAAGGATAACTTCTAGCTTTCATCCCCTTCCTATCACCCATTTTGTCTGCATTCCGCGCTCATACTTACTTGCCAACCCTAGGTACGATGATAATGACGGCTCTGCAGCGCCCGCCCCTGCAGCGCCCGTCCCAGCTGCGCCAGCTCCAGCACCACAACCCACCCCTACTCCTGCTTCCTTCAACCCCCAACCATCCATCGAGACTTATAACAGACCTGAACCCGATCAGGTGCCCAGCGATGTAGCTCACACAGTTGACGAAAACGGTTACGGTGATGATTACCAGGAAGACAATTACGACGACGACGACGATGTCGATTTCAACTTAGGCAATGGCCCTACTAGTGCTGCTGCCGTTGCGCATTCTCAGCAGGACGACTCTGCTTCCATGTATCATAGCACTCGCGGACCTAGTGCAAAAGAAGATGGGTAAGTACTTCCATTTTAGATCTATTTGTTTGTATTCCAGATTTCTACTAGTCCACTGGCTCTTCTAGAGCCCTGCTACGTCTCACCCATCCTTGAAATGCCGGATCAAAGCAATGTTTAGAGCGTGCTTGGATCAAAGCTTTGAGTTTTGGAGACATGAGCTTCCCGGTTACGCTTTGGGTAGTCGGAAGAGTATATGCTATGGTGCTCTGGGGCTTTAGCCAGAAGGGCTTTGGTGAACATGAGAACTGTTTCTGTCTCGGTAGCAATCTCCGATGGGAAGATTTGGCGATGGGTTACCAAGTCGGTCGACATTCAAATGCATAGCCAGAGGGCAAGCACTCCAGCCGTCCGGATCTCAGGAGGTGCAGCACAGGAAAGAGAGGTTAATAAGGGCGATGGGGGAGTCACTCTGCCACCTTTAAAAAAGAAAAGCCAACGATAAAAAGTTCGACTATAGTCAGTACAGAACACTACTACTACTACTGCCTTCCGTAGCCATTCGTCAAAGATAGGCTCATAAAGCCCCACGAAGAACTATTACTTTGAAGGCTGTAGCAAGATATTGGCAGCGAATAGCGCTCGAACTCATGTTCTAGCTTGACGATAGCAAAGAGACGAGAACAAAATTCGACAATTCAGACATCACCTGACATCACCTGCCATTGTCTTGTTCTGTTGAGCAGTGCTGTCTAGAGCGCGCGCTCCTCAGATTGCACCACTGGCCCATGCATCATCACATCTGAACTACAAGCATCACGTACACGTACACCACACCAAGCCATTATGGACCCGTCTAAGAGCCAAGAGAAGGAGGACTATATACCATTGCCATTGCCCTCTGATAGCGAGGAACCTGACCATGGTGGTCATCCTAGACAACAAACCCACGTGTTATTCAGATCTCCGATTGGCTGGCTCAGCATTTAGATGAAGATTTCACCATCAGGGATTGTCCGTACAGGCTTACGGCGAGCTGCATATGAATCTAACGTGTTTGCCAAGTGGGACATCGCGTTTTGTTCAAACTGCATGTACTGACTTGTTTTCGTCGAATACGCATTTTTCTCTCTTTCCTAACAATTTGTTTTACAGCTTAGCACTAACTATGGTTTTCGTACAGAAAGATGTTTATTGGCGGCCTCAACTGGGAAACCACTGACCGTAAGGCACCCTTGTCACCTATTTCGTCAATAGTATATATACTAATATTCATTGTTAGAGTCGCTTCGTGATTATTTCTCCCAATTTGGCGAGGTGACGGAATGCACGGTGATGAGAGATGGCGCGACAGGTCGATCGCGTGGATTCGGATTCCTCACATTCAAAGACCCTAAGACCGTGAACATTGTCATGGTCAAAGAACATTTCTTAGATGGCAAGATTGTGAGTTCGATCTTGGCTTCGCACGATTGCTCTTTCTAGTAGCCATGTACTAATTGAGTATCTAGATCGATCCGAAGAGAGCAATCCCGAGAGACGAACAAGAAAAGACAAGTAAGATATTCGTCGGGGGTGTCAGCCAGGACACAACGGAGCCGGAATTCAAGGACTACTTCGCACAGTTCGGCCGGGTTGTTGATGCGACCTTGATGATGGATAAGGACACAGGACGACCGAGGGGGTTCGGTTTTGTGACATTCGAGAGTGAAGTCGGTGTCGAGGCGTGCCTGAGCACGCATCTAGAGATCCATGGCAAGCCCATTGAGGTTAAAAAGGCCCAGCCACGAGGCAATATGCGAGAAGAGGAGGAGGCCTCGAGGCGTGGAAAGTTTAGAAAAGGTGGTATGGAAGACCAGCCTAGCCCTCCGAACCCGATGGCTAGTCAGATGGGCCAAGGGGGTATGACGCCTCAAGTGATGGCTCAGTACATGCAGAGGATGCAACAATACATGACCATGATGCAGCAGCAGATGGTCATGAACCGAGGCATGGGAATGGGCGGTATGAATCCTGCTATGATGCAAATGATGCAGATGCAACAAATGCAGCAATTGCAACAGCAGATGGCTCAAGGCGGAGGCCAAAATTCCCCAACCAATCCGATGGCAGCCATGGCCAACATGAATCCCGCCCTCATGCAACAGATGCAACAGCAGTTGCAGAGTCAGATGATGGCTAACGGAGGTGCTGGCCAAGGCCAAGGTCAAGGCGATGGAAGTCAACAGAGCTTCGGTGAATTCAACCAACCGCAGATGTTCAACCCGCGTGGTGCCGGAGGCCGACGAGGTGGTCGGGGGGCATACAACCAGAACTACGGCGGCAATATGGGCGGCGGCGATCCAACCTCGTGGGAGGGCATGTACGATGATGTTCCTCAACCTAACTTCAACCAAGGCGGCCGAGGCGGATTCCACCGCAATCGAGGTGGTGGACACTCCACAAGTCCGACTCCAGTTGACCCCAACCACGCCCCACCAGCCAACGCCCCTACGGGCCCGAAGAATGCCGGCAAGCCGGGAGCCAACTACCGTGGTGGCGGACGAGGAGGTAGCCGGGGCTTCCATCCTTACGGTCGCTAGGGCCGCCGGAAACGTTAATAATGTCCGCTCGTCCCCTCTCTGCGCATGGCAGTGCTTATTAAAGGCGAGGAAATTCTACCGGCATCAGCTTTCACGAGCTCATGAGTCGATGAATTCTGATGAAAATTCCCCCAATAAAAAATGATGGTCATTACGATCATGCCTTTAATTAGCTCTCTTCTCACCACCCGCGACGTTGCAAATGATACCTCACAACGATCATTTGCCTGTACTCGTTACTTAAGCATTGGCCCATGCTATTATTGCAGTTCGCAAGAGGGGACATCAATCGCGGAGGTATAGTTGACCCTGTTGGTCCTTGCAGAGAAAGAAAGGGGTCTCTCGGTTTCGAGATAGGAGGACAGCAGTGCGGTACTTTAGGGGTCCTGGGCCACTGGCTAATACTGGCTTTTGCAAATTTTTACGCGTTTCCATCGTACACGGATGGGCGGATAGGCCTGGTTGTATGTAATGGAGTTCTTTGAGCTCTGATCCATAAGGAAATGTAATGCCCATTACACACGACACGCAATTGCTGTTTTTTGTTATGTGGATGTAAAATGTTAAACGTGATATATGATCCATGGGTGTCAAATTATTAGGCAGCAAGGATCGTAGTGAAGGAACATAGTTTCCTGAGCGTGTGACGAATGCCTTCACATTGGCCCTTAGATGACTATGTGCAATTTATGATGTGTAGCCTTAAGCAGTAGTAATGAACCCAAAACGAAAGACACTGCCTGTAAACTAATGCTGACGATGTTTGCCTAAGGTTAGGCTTCCCAGATCCATGAGATACCTAGGTGGCAAGATCAGTCCTTATGGATTCCGGAGTTGATTTCTATAAAAATAAAATAAAATAAAAAACAGAATGGGTAGATCACTTATAAAACCTACGTGTTCTCTGAGTTGGAGGTTTCAAGATCCATCAGTGACACCCTAACTACACCAGACAATATAACTTCTAAATACAAACGAGTCATTGCATCATACCCCAGTTCTCACCTCAACATGTCATCGCCACGGGACAGCTTTCCAAATTTCCCCCGTCTCCCATACAAGTTGCGGCGAGCTATATGGGATGCATGCAACTTTCTGGGAATTCACAATCGGAACACTGCTCGTAACGTCGGGTTACAATACAAACCAGGGCAATATGAAAAAAGAGATAGGGTACGATGCAATATACAAACAATTTAGTCGCAATTCCCTTCGGTAGATACCATCTATATCTTCAGGGATATACACCCCTCTGGTAAGGTAGACCGGGAGTCCCGCGGCGAACTTTGCAGAGCTAACAAATACTCCAGAATATATTCATTCCATCGTCCAAGAGGGATAGGTAGTCATCGCTTCGGAAAGGTTATCTGGAAGTCTGTGATCAAGCAGGAAGAAAAAAAGAAATCCGATCTAAAGAGGATAATTCACTCAATGGCAGAGAGAGGCGAGATAGCAAGAGAGCCTGTGCTGCGAACGCGGTTCATCTAAAAAACCTACGACGTAGAGTTGACATAACCTCATCATGTAGACAAGATATCTCCTGCGAAGGTAGTTTCTGCCATGAAATCCTTTAACCACGGGGGATCATACATATACCTAGGGTCTAAGCGGCTTGCCTTTCCACCCTTTGAGATTGGCTATTCTCACCAGAGTCGATAACACTAAAGCATTCGACAGCTCTAAAAATAGTATAGCTACATTAGCACAGACCTTAGAGAAACATATCCTCCTAGTAATCTACCTGATACAGGGTATCATGAGCCGCCTTTCCCCTAGTCCCTATAGAGTCGTGTGAACCCTTCTGCAGGCGGGTGAAGCCAATTCCGCTCATCGTACTTAGCTCCCTCTCCCTCGATGACATGGAACGTGTAAATAATACGTCCCTTCTGGCTCAAATTCCTCTCGCTCTTATGCAGCAAGTTGCCATGTATCAGAACCAGCGACCCGGCCTTGACCTCGCCTAGCTTATACTCGCCATCCTCGCCCTTCCCTTCCACCTCGCCGTACTCGTCCCCAGCAGGGAACCTCGGCCCGTCGTTCTCCACGAACCCCGTGCCGCCGGCGTCCGCGCGCACAAAGCGCTGGCGCACGGGCGCCCAGCGGTGGCTGCCGGGCAGGAAGCTCAGGCAGCCGTTCTCGGCCGTGGCGTCCTCGAGCGCGTACCAGAAGCCGACGGCGCTCGGCGCGCTCGTGTAGAGGAAGGTGCTGTCCTGGTGCGGGGGCACGGCGCCCCCGATCTCCGGCTGCTTGCAGATGACCATGCTCTGCAGGCAGCGGGGGTCGCGGAAGCGCAGGGCGCGCGCGATGGCGGCCGGGTGGCTCTCCTTGCGGCCGGCGGACACGCTGCCGGTGCTACTCCCGGCGCCGAGCAGGTCCGGGTTCAGCGCCGGGTCGAGAAGCGCCGCGAACGGCGGCGAGAGCGCGTGCAAAGCGTGCCCGATCTTGTTGATGGCGCGGGCTTTCGGCTTCGTGAGGGACCCCGCGGCGTCGAAGGCGTCCTCCTCGAAGAAGAACCGCACCTTGTCCCCCGACGACAGGAAGTAGTCGTCCCCGACGTGCGCGGACTTCTCGCCCGTGCTGAACCGCGTCATGGGGTGCTCGGACAGCGGGAACCCCTCGAGAAGAGCGTGCGTCTCGGCCAGCAGCGCCTGCACCGTCGTCGGCGGCAGGGCGTCGGGGATGACGACGTAGCCGTCGCGCCAGAAGGCTGCGAGCTGCTCCGAGGTGAGGCCCCCGGTTGTTTCGGAGGTCATGGTTTTTATTAAGGAAAACTTTACAGGGGAAGTTGCGGTTAAATAGGATTTGAAATCACGGATTGGGTGCCATTTATTGGCTGGTGCAAACGATGATCCCTTTGGAGATGGGAATGTGGTACGACTGGCTAGTGGTGATGGACGGCCGCATGCGATGGTGGGGTCGCGCAGCTTAGCTTCGGGACCTTGTCGATAAGTACCCTGGTCCCGAGATGAGGGGTTATGGTACTACCGTGCGTGTACGGTGACGGGTACGTTCTAAAAAAGAGTACAGAACAGTGTCGATACTTGTTGCCCAACTCTCATCCTGGCAACTCTAACCGATTCATATCGTAGACAGGTACAACTTGCATAATTTGGCATTTTACCCCCTAACAAAAGTCCAACTTATCACCACTTAGGCACCTACTTCTTACTGGAAATCTAACCTCTTTCGAAAAGGGAACACTGTCATGAGTTCAGAACAAGAAGTCCTATCCGGACCACCAGCCCCCGAACTTTTAGATGACAGGATCTGGGTCGATGGGTGCTGGGATTTCTTCCACCATGGGCATGCGGGCGCCATGCTGCAAGCCCGCCAACTCGGCACGGAGCTATACGTCGGCGTCCACTCTGACGAGGATATTTTTGAGAACAAAGGACCCACGGTCATGAATTTGCGGGAACGGTATGGATAGCTCTTCCCAGATCGTACTCTGAAGAGCATTCTGCTGATCTCCTGGAGTTGATAAAGACTCTCTGCGGTCGACGCTTGTCGTTGGGTTACCCGATCCGTCGCGTACGCCCCGTATGTCACGCAGCTGGATTTCATAAGTCATTTCGGCTGCAAGTATGTAGTGCATGGCGACGATATCACCTCCGATAGCAGCGGCGAGGACTGCTATCGTTTCGTAAAGGCAGCGGGTCGCTTTAAGGTCGTCAAGCGTACACCGAGCATATCCACGACCGACCTTGTTGGCCGAATGTTACTATGCACCAGGACGCACTTCATCAAGTCGCTAGAAAAGGTACTGGCAGGCGAGGAAGGCAGCGGAACTGAAGCCGAGAAAAAGTCTGAAGCAGAGGCCATGTTAAAGCGCATTAAGCAGTACGCAACCGACGAGAGCGGAAAAAGCCCTGGCGCAGATGTGTACTTCTGGTCGGCCTCTAAAGCTGCGAAAACTGAAGCTACGGAAGAGAAGGGCTCGTTTCACCCCCTTCTGAAAGGGCATGGACCAAAACCTGGCCAGAGGGTTGTCTACGTTGATGGAGGGTTCGACTTGTTTTCTAGTGGTCACATCGAATTCCTCCGTCAAGTCGTCTTGACTGAAGAGAAACTAGCGAAAAATGAGGGCTGGTACGATCAACAGGCCGTCAACGAACGTCGTGGTAAGGGTGCCGATTATGGGCCAGTTTTCGTGGTTGCTGGAGTTCACGACGATGAGGTTATCAACTACTGGAAAGGAGTCAACTATCCGATTATGAATATTTATGAGCGTGGTCTTTGCGTACTTCAGTGCCGGGTGCGTGATCTCGTTCCCTAAGTCAATCTACGACATGTCACTGACACCATTTCATAGTATGTCAACGACGTAATATTCGGGGCGCCGTTTTCACCAACGAAATCCTACCTCACGAGTTCTCCGTGGGGTACCCCCGACGCCGTATATCACGGCCCTACATCATTCATGCCGCTTTCGTACGATCCGTACAAGGCGCCGAAGGAGTTGGGTATCTTCCAGGAGGTCCCACATCATGAATTCCAGGGAGTCAATGCCGGGACCATCGTACAGCGCATCATG
Source organism: Jackrogersella minutella (assembly GCA_022578535.1). Lineage (NCBI taxonomy): Eukaryota > Fungi > Ascomycota > Sordariomycetes > Xylariales > Hypoxylaceae > Jackrogersella > Jackrogersella minutella. Next base: position 97,579 of record MU388246.1, read on the forward strand.
AAGAGCAGAGACCTCTACGAGGAGCGGCAGAGGAAGAAAGGCATGAAGGCCGTCGGCGAGGCGGAGCATAGGGAGAGGGAGATACTAGAGGAGAAGCAGCGCCTCAAGGAAGAGAAGATAGCTTCTGCAACGTGAGTGCGAAGCTATGTGGTAGGATCTGTGTTGGTTTTGCATCTTTCATGGTGGATACCTGAGATGGGAGAGTAAAAAAGGGGGGTTTTGCCTGTGACTCAAGTAGAGATATCAGGTGATTTGAGTCACACCTATAATAGAGATTAGAGATTTCAACATCAACTCCTCATCCTTATTAGTAATAATAGCATATGTTTGGTTTCCAGACTAACTTCATGAATATTGCAGAATTATTTGAGATTTCTACCTGGGTATGAAAGGCTACTGAGGTACAAGATAACCGTTCTAACTGCCCTAATATGTACTACGGCTAGACATACGATTCCCTACCTATCTATATATGGCCACATATAGGCCTTGCGGCTCTATGACTTGCTAAGTGCATAACGGGCTAGGCGACGCTTACGTGAGATTTAGCGCTGAGCAGTGAGGGCAAATTCTGAGTGAGACGGCAAGTGGGAATCTGCGAGAATCTGCGAGTAAGCAATTAATGTAATGCATATCATGTTATATCATATCATATCATACCGAATAGCTGTCTTCCATTCCTTGATATCTATTGTATGTCAGGTAGATTAATTCCTACCATGTCAACTCAAGTATTGGATCTAAGAATATGGGACATCCCTTGTTGGTTGTGTTATTGACGACGTGCTAATGACTCATTCATCTTCTGGGTCTCGGGTGTAGCTTTAGTTTCCTTGAATAGTAACATATGAATACAACAAGTCCAGTTAAACTCAACAAATAATGATGAAGGATAAGCGGTGAGGTTATCGTATGTAATTATTTCCTAAAGACTTACATAATAGAAATACATTTCGGTACCTGAGGCCTCTGTTGAGTGAGAGGGACGTGAGAATTAAGCCCTTGTCATTCTTATTTGACAGTTGGGAGCTCGGGCCAACCGAGTTCTTCCAGAAGAAGGATAGAACATGGGCAATCCCGATCTAGGTGACGTGAGAAACAAACCCCCTTCCGCCTGAATGCTAACAGGTTTCACAAAGAATTTAATGTTTGCGCTACACGATAGACATGTACAACTCTTGACGTAGCTGGTTTTGATTTATTCCTCTTTTCTGTTTTTATGTTGCAGAGTAATTCGTAAGATATTATCTGGAGGAAGTGTGCCTAGATAGGGCTTCAAACTACCTAACCTTAATGATTTTAGTGCGAGTTTACTTAATTTTCCTATATAGAAATTGCATCATATCTACGGCATTAAATACGGACATTACCCATATTCGATAGGTACTAGGACAATAGGTACAAAAGTGCTGGAAAGCTGCAGATATAACAGGTACCTATAGCATGACACGGATGTCTTAGCGGCCTGTGCGCCCTTCTGGAAGCTGCGAAGAAGCCAAAGAAGCTTTAAAGAAAAGGAGCTGGGACCTTTAAAGGGCTCCTACTTAGCTTTTTACTGGGGAATGGCGCCTTGATCTGCCCCACTCCCCCCCGAAAGTCTCAAGGGACTAAGAAGGTCAAGCGCGACTCACATTTGATCTTCTTTCTACCTGGGCAAGTCCCAAGAAACTCATCTCCTCTCTCAATCATCTTAATCGTCACTCTTTTTTTGCCACAGACAACCCGAAACTCCAACACGAACACAGAGATATTCTCCCGGTATTGTCCATCAATTTTATTAGATCTATGTCAAAGAATCGCTACATCTTACCCGTTGCATAGTTTACATTTAGTTAGTGAAGGGATCGATCGATTGCCTTTGCTTCTACCCCTCCTCATTGTCATCTCCGTCTCTTTCTGCAGTTATCCTACCTCAGCCCTCGTAGAGCTGACTTTCCACTTTGATAAGACTGGACGGCAATACAATATTATAATACTCTCGACCTCCATTGCTGAGGAATAGACACGAGCGGAGACGGCTGTATCAATTGTGTACCTGCACAGTAAGTGATTGTATTATATCCTGGGCCTTTATCTCCATCATACATAGCTACTATCCTATCCCGTCTCTTTGCCTCCTTATGACCACCCTTGTTCATTCAGCTCCTGTCTTCCTATTTTCCTTAGGTCTATACCTACCTTTTTGGAGTTAATATTCTTTCCGACCCTATCAATAACCACCGAAACTGCTACTCGCTTACGCAATGCTTGTAATATTTCCTATTTACACTCTCGCAACATTTCCGAGCATAGCCTCACTTTGCGTAGCACATACCACATACACCTTCCTTTATCGCCCTGCCATTTCTCAGTCATCATATAGCATTGTCATCTATTAGAAACAGGCCATCGGCTAATCCAGTTGGATGTTCTAGCAGTCCGAGCTTCTATAATCTAGATAGTAGTCAGCACGAGGACGCATCTTGCATGTGTATCCCCTAAGATCACCCCTAAGGTAATAATACAACTTAGCTTTTATCCCCTTCGTTACATTCCGAAAACTTCCATCTAGCAACACACCTTACTATATACTCAAATACTCTCCTAAATTCTTGAGGCATTAAGGCATTCATCGATTGCCTCAGTTCTGCCTGCTTGCCTGCCTGCTTTGTGCGTCATGTCTCTGCCTGTTGCTTACCATCAAGAAATAGAAGCTCTTGAGAGTCAGATTCGACTTAAGAACCCGTCCGATATCGTACAATTCTGCTCCGACTATTTCCTCCGTCGTCTCGCGGAACAGCGCGCAGCTTATTTAGCCTCACGTACCTCATCAACTCGCAATACTAGTGCAATGTCCGGAACAGCATTTACGAGTCCCTTTGGGGCAAACTCAAACCCTTTCGGTGGCGATGGATCCAAAACTGAGGCTGCCAGTGGACCACCCGGAGGTCTATTAAATGTGGTGGAGGAGGATGAGAACGACACGATCACTTCTCCTACGACTCCATCGTTCGGCACGTCCAATACGTCAGGCGCGCCTTTCCGTGGCCCGTTTGGAGGCGATGGGTCTTCAGATGGGCCCCCATCCTCAATGCGAACGCCGCCAAACCCCGATAGCTATCCAGCCCAATACAATTTTGGCCGCCGCACTTCTGTGTCCGCTGAATCGCTTAAGCCGGTAGCAGACGTTAACGATAACTGGACCCCTCCATCATATCCTAAAACCCCAGAGCAGCTATCCAGGCTGAGGAAAGCTATCGAAGGGAACTTCTTGTTTAGTCATCTAGATGATGAGCAAAATGCCCAGATTCTAGGCGCCCTGCAGGAAAAGCCCATCCCAGCAAAAGATATCAAAGTACGTTTCACATCTTCCAACTATTCTCATAACGTGTCTTGCCCAGGACTAACAATAATATAGGTCATCACCCAAGGTGACGCAGGCGATTACTTCTACATCGTTGAGAAGGGTTCGTTCGATGTATATGTGAATGATAGCGGCGCGCTGCAGCCCGGTCCAGCCGGAATGGGTAACAGAGTAGGCAACATCCAAGCCGGAGGTTCCTTTGGGGAGCTGGCCTTGATGTACAATGCGCCAAGAGCTGCCACCGTTATTTCTGCCGAGCCTTCATGCAATTTATGGGCGCTTGATCGGGTCACATTCCGTCGCATCCTCATGGAGTCTACATTTGCGCGTAGGCGATTATACGAGAGCTTCCTAGAGGAAGTGCCGCTTCTTTCGTCCCTTACGCCTTATGAGAGATCGAAGATTGCCGACGCGCTGGAGACCAAGAAGTTTCCGAAAGGCTACACAATTATCAAGCAAGGCGACATCGGAAAATCTTTCTTCCTTTTAGAAGATGGCCAAGCAGATGCTTACAAGGACGGTAAACCACAGTCTGTTAAGCATTACAAGAAAGGCGATTTCTTCGGCGAGCTTGCGCTTCTAGACGACAAGCCACGGGCGGCAGATGTTATCAGTTCGACAGAGGTAAAGGTCGCGACGTTGGGCAAGAACGCATTCCAGAGGCTACTCGGACCCGTCGAAGGTATCATGAGAAGAACTAGGTATGTAGGTGTAAAGTCAGGGGTCGAGGATGTCGACCCCCTACACGCCTCATCCTGATGGATTACACAGTTGGGATGTACGGAGGTAAAGATAAGATACATGATACTCCAGGGCGGGAAGTAGTCTAGACGGACGGCAGCATTCTTTTTTTGTCGGAGGAGGCGTTCTCGGAATTACCCTCGCTTTTCCTTGTTGAATAGGTCTTATGATATTCATTGATACCGCAGTAGAATTATCACCAATTCAGGAGTTGCTTCGTTGTAGATCTTGACCCCATAATTGTAAATGACCATGACGCCTTAGTATTCCGTCCTGTTTGTCCCCGTCAAGTTTGATATTGCTATCCAGCCCGTCCAAATGAAATTGCGCCCTCGTCTTGCATAGTTCGTCATTTATAGTACCAAGTTCATCCACCACCCCTCTGCTTCTCCAGAACCTGCTGTCTCAACCCTTCAGTAGCAACCTCGGTCTCAAGAACCCTACCAACACCTCGCCTCCACGCATCGTCCAAACCGTGCAACTCGCCGCCGACCTCGTCCTGCACGCGCCGGCGCTGGATGTTCACCACGTCGATCTCCTTCTTCGTCTCGTCCAGATCGCGCTCCAACGCCCGCAGCTCGGCTTCCAGCTGCCAGTTCCCCACCAGCCACGCGTTCTTGCCGTAGGCGTCTAGCAGCTGCAGATGTGCGTGGCGGCTCGATAGGTACGTGGACGCCGCGTACGCGCGCGAGAGCTCCGTCTGCAGGGTGGACGGGTCTTGGTCCGGGGACGGCTCCGCGGCTTCGTACCGTGACAGGTCGATTGCGGAGAGCGGCTGCTTCGCGGCGATGCGCGATAGCTCGCTCTCGATCAGGGGGCTGAATTTGGGCGGGGGCAGGGGAGCGAGCGTGGTGGTTTCCGGGGGGCTCTGCGAGGCTTCGCTGCTTATGAGGGATTCGGCTGCGGCGCGCTCGGCGGGGGTGGGTTCGGGGTCGACGTCTGGTTGCGTTTGTTAGTTGCTTGGTGTATTATGGGGGATGGGAGGAAAGGAGGAAGGGGAATTACATGGGAGGGACTCGTGAACAGTCGTGCGTATGGACGACATTGTGGCAAAGCTCCTCTGTTTCTGGTGGTTTGGGTAGACGTTTGTGTGTAGAGGATGTTGTTGTCACCAATTGAATAATAATTCGCGAATGAGTTTGCGGATAGCTTCGCGATGGGAGTTTTGAAATCGTTATCGTTATCTGTAATAGCTTGAAGATTCTGACAGCTGTTGACAATTGTTAGAAATCAATCGGGGACTAGAGGGTAAGCGTCCCAAATGTCACAACGGAGTCCCCATATTGTCTGAGTGGGGTCACACGACAGGGGTTGATGTTTCCATGACGTAACATGTCTCATATGTAAGATGCGTTGTACCTGCGAGATAAGTTACCAACTTCCAAAGAAGGCACCATCTACTTTATCTATTCTAAGGGTCCAAGGTACCTGACATATCAAAACAAAAGCCTTTGCAACCTTTATCAACCATTTTACTCACTCGGCCGAATGAACTACATATCATCTGGCTTTTCAATTGCGATGCTCAGAATTCAGGAATGGACCCGTTAAGCTGCTTTGTTTTATCTGTGCACTCGCCGCAGCAGACCTTATGGTTGTCGCGCTGAATGACTCGCTTGTCTTTCATTAGGCAACAGCTTACAGCTTATAACTACTAAGAACATCGGGTCTTATCCGATTCCTCTACATTCGGATAACCCGCTTTCATATAGAAGAAGAGAAAACTGTCAGCCGAGATGCAGTGGACCCGTGGTGGCGAGAAAGTCAGGGGTTCTTCGCCAATTCCGGAGTTGCGACGACATCGCGATACTGCTCCTCGACGCGGTTCGATTTCTACCTTGATTACATTCGTGTCATGTATTACTGGATTCCTATTATTGGCGACTATCATACCGACCGGCTCGGTACGGAAGATCAAGCTGTGGACGGGAATTCATACCGGGCAAGACTTAAAGACGGAATCGCAGCATGGAGACGAATACCTCATTGGGGTGGGAAAGGCCGATATAACTGGGTGAGAATTTTATATTAACTAGAATCTACTTTTGGAAATATGCTTATGCTCCATGGGGGTTAGCCCTTGCGTCGAGATCAACTTGATGGGATATGCCGACCCGTCACAGATCGGAACCGGTTTGCGACAACGCCTATATTCGCGAGCTTTTATTGTAGCGGATCCAGTCAACCCATCAGATACGTTCGTCTATCTTGTTCTTGACACGCAGTCTGGCGATACTGCTGTGAGATACGGTATCTTATCGGGCCTCGAGAGACTTGGAGCTGAATATGAAAACTACGGCCATCACAACTTGGCAGTGACTGGCACCCACTCGCATTCGGGACCTGGAGCTTGGCTCAATTACCTCTTACCCCAGATCACGAGCAAGGGGTTCGATCAGCAGAGCTATCGAGCGATAGTCGACGGTGCTCTCCTATCCATCCGCCGTGCCCACGAAAGCCTCTTGCCGGGACGACTTAGTATTGGGTCTACCAAAGCATTCGGGGCCAACATTAACCGAAGTCTTTTCGCCTACCTCGCAAACCCGGAGGAAGAACGTGCGAGATACAATATCAGTTCTGAAGATGATGGTTCTGTAGACAAGGACTTGACCCTACTTAAATTCCAGCGCTCTTCCGATGGCAAAAACATTGGTGCTCTGACTTGGTTTCCTACCCATGGCACTTCAGTGCTTGGCAACAATACTTTGATATCTGGTGATAACAAAGGAGTGGCGGCATATTTATTCGAGAAGAGTGTCATCGATGATGAAAGCGCCGCCGAGGGATTCGTCGCCGGGTTTTCTCAGACCAACGTTGGGGACACCAGCCCCAACGTACTTGGTGCATGGTGTGAGGATGGATCAGGGCAAATGTGCAGTCTTGAGAATAGCACCTGCAGTGATGGTAGATCGCAGAAATGTCATGCTCGAGGACCCTTCTTCACAGTCAAAGATGAAGGAACATCTTCCTGTTTTGAGATTGGCAAACGCCAATTCGAGCCCGCGAGGGAGCTCTACGACCAGCTCAACGAGGCCCCAATTCCAATACGCGGAGGCTGGGTTAGATCATTCCACACCTTTCACAACATGTCAAACCATGAATTCCAACTACCTAATGGAACAGAGGTCAGAACATGCCCTGCTGCATTGGGGTACTCCTTTGCGGCAGGTACCTCTGACGGCCCGGGTGCTTTCGACTTCACTCAGCATGCAAACAACTCTTCAAATACCTCGCCCTTATGGCGTGCAGTTGGTGGCCTTCTCAAAGCACCAACAAAGGAGCAAATTGCGTGCCACGCCCCAAAACCTATCTTGCTCGATGTCGGCGAGGTGTCTAGTCCGTATCAGTGGACTCCGAATGTAGTTGACGTGCAGGTCTTCCGCGTAGGCCAGTTGGTGATTATTGTCAGTCCGGGCGAAGCGACAACTATGGCTGGGCGCCGTTGGAAGAATGCCGTCAGCGATGAGGTAACAGCACAGTTCGCGGACGAGGCTCAGTCAGAATCCCCTGTTGTTGTCCTCGGCGGACCCGCGAATAGCTATACACATTACATTACCACGGAGGAAGAATATGGGTAAGTAGTATTTTGATGTTTCTTGTTTTTCACATTGATCAATGTGTACATTTTCATCGAGATGCGCTCTTAGAGTTCTATCCTTATTCTACCCTAGGTCGCAAGGTCTTCCTACTGTGCACCCCTCTCCTGCCAGGTTTTTACTTATTCGTATGACGTTCTCTAAACGGGCTAAAACAAGGCTTACAATTCGCGCAACAGGATTCAGCGATATGAAGGCGCAAGCACACTGTATGGGCCTCACACCTTGGCAGCCTACATCAACGTCACCTTGTCCTGGATACCGTCCCTAGGTTCGTCGGCTAGAAGTCGGCCGCCTGTAGGGCCGGAGCCACCAGATAATAGCAATCGGAGCCTTAGCTTCATCCCTTCAGTCATTCACGATTCACCACCATTCTTCAAAAAGTTTGGGCAGGTCAAGCAAGATGCAGAAGAGAAATATCACAAGGGCGCACCAGTAACGGTGAAATTCGTCGGCGCCAATCCAAGGAACAACCTCAGACTCGAACGTAGCTACGCCGTAGTCGAGAGACTCATTACATCACCCACACTTTCGGTAGTTCCTACATCTAAGCTTTCACACAAGGAATCATGCAAGGAGCGAATCGGGAAATCAGCAGCGGATACATGGAAAGTAGTCCGGGACGATAGCGACTGGCACCTAGTGTTCCGCTGGCGCCGCACTAGCGAGCTCCTCGGGACAAGCGAGGTCGAAATAACCTGGGAAACGGTGGACCCGTGGGCGGAGGCGGGGCGGTACCGGATCCGGTACTTCGGGGACGCCAAGAGCTTGGCAGGGAAAATCACCGAGTTCGAGGGCGTGAGTGGCGAGTTCGAGCTGGTCCGATGATTCGATGACCACTCGACTTGTTCACGGAGGCCCAATCACCTGTTGAACGGCCTACCTCTTCCCAGCGCGCTGGGATGCGGTTTACCTTAATTTTTGGGACAGGAGAACGGGATGCATAGAATGTAAAACTGTAAAAAATCTAGGTACCGGGCTCCGGACCTAAATGTGACAGCAACGGCGCGTTACGGGTTGGTCGATACGAGGAATAGAATTTGTGTAATTCAATTCAATCAAAAACATCGGATGAACTGAGAATGTGCGGGATACATACACGAAGGTTGAAAGTAAAAAATCGGAGAGTAAACAAGACTGGACTAGGAATTCCTTTTCAGTCTCGAAGGGTAAAATGCTCAAGTGTATGATAACTGGGCTTCCGGCATTATTCACGCGCTTTGAAACTTTTTTTTTGAATTTCGGGAAATGAAGTTATCTCTTCGATGGTTAGGTATGAGATGATTCATCGCATGTTGCTCGACGGTCTAGCAAGGCATAACTTGGCACTCTGGTGGGGACCGAACGCGTGTCTCGCCAGGGCTGATTGTTCATCACCTTCTGTGCGTTTTTTTGCCCTCCCTACAATACTAGTGCGGTGAGTGATGGACGCTGGGTTTTCGCAACTCCCTTGCTTGGATCATTTGCTAAAAATGTATGTTTGATCGACGTGTTTACGCGTATCTAATCACTAAATAGTTCAACAATAGGTTCAATTATGTCGTTCGTCACGGAAAGCAAGGTTAGCAACGGAAAGAAAAAAAAAGGGGGTCTGGGTTGGGAATACTGATAATAATCTCTGCATTTCTGAAGTAAATGCCGGCTATGCTAAAATAAAAAAATGCTGCCTGGCTCGGGTATCTCCCCTACCCCCTTGTTCTTTCTTCCCTGTGCGGATGATATGTCTTTTGCAGATGCAGGCAGATGCAGATGCTTGATAAGAGGGTCTGACCACCACCGGTGGAGATATACGACGGTATATATGTACAGTAGCGCTGTGGATTCCCTTTTTTTTTTTTCATGCGACGAAAGGTTTGCTGCGGCCCTATCGGCACTTCTGCTGGCTCCGCCTCATCGACCCCGGACTCCGTCTTCTTTCTTCTGACCACTGAAGCGATTGGAATGCGTGATTTTAATGTCTCGTCCCTTGCGGATGGATGGTAATTAGACAACGGTGGAGAGGTGAGGTATGCGTATCCCTTGGGAAGCATTCCGTTCTTCCCGCATCTTTGGGTCGTCATTGTTTTTCTGTCTCATCACCCATCCAATCCAGAAGTAAGACACGTAACGCCTAGACCCTCTTCTCTTCCCCTTAACTCGGCCCCGTGGCGAAGGTAACGTGAGAATATGTGGGTATCAAATAATATGAACATGTCAGATGAGAAAGTAGAATTCGCGACTCCCGGACAGGAGGCGAGACAGTAAATGCGCGATGGAGGAGCGAGCGGAACGACGGTCGCGAAAGTTGAAAGGGTGGGTGTATGGTAAGTAATTTCGAGGAGCGAGAGGGGTTTGAGGAAGAAGATGGTAATAAGTAAGAGTATCCATAAGATGAACAAAAAAGGATTATAGGTAATGCACAGCTATAGTTTGTTTTTTGTGCCCTTCGCCTTTCCCAATGCCCCTTCTCTCCATGCGAATATATATGTAAATGCGTCTAGAGGCGAGATTAGACCTCGTAGATTTAGAGAAAAATAAATAGAAACCCAAAGAAGTAGAATATTATCCTCCCTTTCTCCTTGACTTCTAACCCCCCTATTACGACGGCAGCGCGAGCAGGGAGAAGTGTCCTCCGACCACCGGCCGCGCCGTGAACGAGAGGCCGCTTGGGTAGTCTGCCGTTGCGGCATCGTACAGATCCGTGAGCGCCTTGTTAGTGGGTGTGACATTGATCCAGCCGGCGATCAACTTTATGAAGGTGTCGCGGGTGTCGTCGCTCGCGATAGCCGCGCACCACATCATCCAGTCCGTCTTGGTGTACGTGTGGCGCGTGTCGAGCGGGATGCCGTACTCGAGAGCGACCGTGGGGTAGAAGTTAGACTGCATGTCGTACACAGACTGCGGCACGAAGTCCCCAAAGCCCAGCAAGGAGTTGGAGTATAGGTTGTATAATAAACCGTGCGAGTCTTCGTCCCCGTAACTCAGCGTCGCGTGCGGCGGGCTCGCAGCGGTGTTCAGTCCATAACCCTGCCACTGAGAGATATACGACGTCGCTGTATCGCTGTACGACTTTGCGTCGGTAGATTGCGTGGTAAGGGAAGAGATCTCAGACATGGCCCGTAATCCAATAATACCCTTGAGGCCCAGGTTCGTCTGGTTGGCCAGCGAACCCGCAAAGTCGTCCGTCGAGATCTGATCTGCGGGAATCAGCGCCTCGTCCACCAGATAGCCGGCCCACTGCTTAAGGATGTCGTAGTGCTGTGTAAGGTAGTCGTTGTCGTTAGCTCTCTGCGCATATGCGAGCGCCATGATGATCATGTTACCGCACTCTTCGAGCGGCATAGGCTCGTCTGAGCCATCGGGGTAACCCTTGGCCAGGGGGAAGGTCCCAAGGTCGTGGATTGCATTGGTGTTGGGGTAGTGCCCGTTCTCCTGGTTGAGGAATAGTGGCTCGAGTAGATACTTGAGGATGGCGGGGTTCATGTATAAGATCAGCGGCATGGCGGGGAAGATGACGTCCACAGTCTGGATGTCGCTATTGGAGCTGATCTCCTTGAGGAATACCAAGGGGTCCGAATCCGTTCCGGTGAACTGCAGCGCGCCAAAGGTCTGCCTGACGCTAAGACTGGTCAGGGTCAAGTAGTTTTGACCCGCAGCCGCTAGCGAGTCCGTGGCCACCTGATTATCTAGATTCGTAGCTAGAGTTGACGCATCGCCGTAATCGTTGTAGAAGAAAGTCATCTGTTATTCGTCAGATCGGATACCCACCTTTACGAATCGAGCAATTAAACTTACAGCGTCAACATCGTTGGCGAAATAACTGTTCCACAAGGCAGGGTAAGTCGTAAGGCCATCTGCGCCGGCAGTGTCGTTTTTCCCTAGAAGCTTAATTGCGTCGCCCTGGGTCATACCAATCGAGTACAACGTCGAAACGGACGATGTTCCGACAGTACCAAGGTCATTGGCGAAACCAAAGACCGGCCTGTAGATTGGTTAAGCGCATGAACAAAGCAAATTAACTGTAAACTAGCGGGTTTCATGGTGACGTACCAGCTATCCTGCACGGCTCTGTAATTGGTGTCCTTTGTGTTTGGAAGAACACCATTGTTTATGAAAGCGCCTCTCACATCGGTGTCAGCACCGCTTTGCCATGTAAGCTGTTGAGGTCAAATTAGTTATGCTCGGGGTCAAAGTCCTTCACTTGACTTACACCTGACGCATCCTTAGTAGACCAAAACCAAGTACCCCAGTTCGGCTGCTGGTTGGTCTCGGAAATGGACTCCTGGTCTTGACGATAGAATGTATGGTACGCGACACCGTCGGCTGAGTTATGATCCCACTGAATGACGGCGTTCAGATCACCAGAAGACCATTCTGTAAGATAAGTGAGTACAACGTATCAGTCACGAGGTAGAGCTTCGCGTAACCTACCAGCTGAGACGTCCGCGTACAATTGAACATCATGGCTGGCGCCGTCCAATGAAGAAACGGCTACTTCGAGGTAAGAGAAAACCAGTGATTGTCGTTTTAGGTCGTTGGGCGTCACGGGTGATAGAAACGTGATGTTCATCTCAACCTTGCCACCCACGCTCATCACGAATGTGCTTCGCGTCGACGTGTAAGAGAACTCGGTCTGATCTACCAGATCCGCACCGCCAGGTGCGCCCAACCAGTTGTATGCCGTCCCATCCACGCGGATAAAACCTGCCCAACCTGTGACTTGCTGGCTAGATAGTAAGACCTATTAGTTCATCAAGGTGGGCCATATTTCATGGGAAAGTCAGAATACCAACCTCCAGAATACTGGCCATTCGCCAGCAAGATAACCTCCGTTCCCGCCATCACTGCCGACGTCCAACCATGAGTTAAGGTACGGCCCTTTGACAGCAAGGGGAATGGCCGGTGGCCTCGCGGGACTAAAGCTTGACGCGGCATGAACTAAGGTACTGCCGAAGGCCACTCCGGCCGCTAGTACACTTCTGAGCCCCATCACGGATGTTGAAGTATAAATGAAGTGAACTAGAGGTGTGAAAACCTCAAGAAGGTTGGAAGGGGAAGAGTATAAGGGGGGATGGAATGGATAAACTCCGATGTTTCGGAAACTTAAAGGGAGCAGCCGATCCAGTCAAGGTAGGAGACGGTAAAACATGGAAGAGGCGTGTCGAACCTTGTTGAAGGAGGTCGGGACGAGGGTTGATATTTGAATAAGATTCCGAGTCACTTACATATCTTTGTATAAACTATGCAGGCCAATCTAGCACCTCGCGGTATAGGCCAGCAAGATCAGATGGATCGACGAATGAGGAAGGTTTCGCAAACGTGTGGAAGCACAATGCGGGCAAGGAACTAGGGGGGGGGTCCTTAAGCAAAGGCTAGGCATAGAAAGAAAGGAGAGAAAAGAAAGTGGTCATAGGACTGAGCATATGCTGCAATGCATGATCAGGTCACCACCTAGGTTGGGTGTATGCTAATTCTTTCAGGGCTTGGCCTACCTCATATATCAGCTACCTATAGAGTCTACCTTAGGATACGAAACCAGTCATGGTCATAGTTCAAGTACGACAGCATGTTCATAGACTAACTACCGTGAAGCTATGAGGGTTCAACTTTTGTGACGACATACTAATCACTGGCATCAACAAACCATTCAGTCGGTCACAAGCCAATGGTTCCTCGGTCCAAGACAAAGGATACCTAGCACACGGGGAACCAGGTAGTTGGAATAATTAAAAGGCCGTATGTAGGAAACAAGGATAGCTTACGCCACTGTAAGGCATACTGTATAATCTTAGGTAAAAACATGGGAGGGCCGTGATGCGGGACGGGAAATCAGGATGCCACGGGATGGGATTCTTGTGGAGAGGGTCTGTTTACCTCTTTACCTCGTCGTTGTATTAGACCGGAATGTGCCGGTAGGGCGATTGGTCTCACCCGCATAAGGAAGGAGATCTGCGAGTCATCATAAGAGACATCTCGAAGGCAACAAATTAGGATGACCCAATGACTTGCATTATTTCGAATCGAGCCAGTCAATAAATCTAGAGCCATAAATCTGCTGTCGTTGACTTAGATATGGCCCTAATCAGGAATAGCGAAACCGCCAGGCCGGTGAACACACTGTTAGATCGATCGTGAATTCGATGTCGAACATTCTTGCTCGCATACTTAACACCACAGCAAGCCACTGTGAACCCTTCGCTCCTCGTATTCGAGAACGAAAACTTAAGGATCTTGGGCGCGCTTAGGTCCCCGACGTGAACTGGAGAAAGACAAGCGCGTGTTACGCCGCCACGTCAAGCTACGGCGATGCCACAATGCAGGTCCGGGAAGCATTTTTTTGGCTAGGAGATGGATAGTAGTAATACTCCAATAAACGCTAGCAAATTTCTGCTGTACTTCGATGTTGTTTCCTAATTAGGATATATCTTACGGTGAATCCAGCTAGTTTAGGTTTTTTTAGTGAACTGGTATAGTTTGTTAGGTTCGTTTCGGCTCAATGTTAACAAGCTATTCCTGGTTTCTTCCCAATCCTATTCGCTTAGTAACGGTATGCATGGTGTTCTTTGGTGTTCCATGAGAGTTACGGCTATGAAAACATCTCTTGGCCATGACTGCATCTTCCCGGCGAAGTAAGTTCACATGTGTATTTTGACATGGTGCAGTCGGGGCAATAAGAGCCGGTACTTGGACTGATTTAGTGCCTCGGCAGCTTGAGGGTTTAGATCGAATCATCAAGGCTACGGCGCTTCGCAACTTGGTCCTGGTAGCGACGGATGAAAGTAGCTCCCGCTATTCCCGGCTTTCAAGCGGGAAGTTTCCAAGTCTGGGGAAGCTAGCAAGTTTAACTTGGCACGAGACAGTGTCGGTCAGCCGCGCCCATACCGTGTTGTAACTTATCCCTGATTGGCTGCTATGAGATCTCGTGTCTTGCCTCTGGGGTGTTGTTAAGATCTTTGTTGTCACTTGAGCTGCTGGAAAACCGGTGGTCCCTTACGTCAATCTTGGTTGGCCGCTTAGTTATTATTGCATCTCGCAGAAGAAAGGGATTCAATAGTCGGTGTAGTTTCTCGAGGGTCCAAGGTCAAACTAGAGGCAATAGATCGCCCTACAGTTTTCTTTCTTTGTGTTCTTCCCCTTAACCTTGTACAAACCCCAACCCAGGCTTCCAGGTAGTGTGGGGGGTATCGACAATTGAGACATAAGACAAAGAAAGCTAAAGCTTTATAATAGCGCCTGGGTGATGGGATTCCGGTCTGACCTCGCAACAAGGTTTTTGCTGGCGACAACGGGCCGTTCTGTCATTAGATACTCAGGTTCTATTTCGGATATCGTTGTTACCGCCACTTGTGACGCCGCGTGGCTATCGGGTCACACATACGCTGTGCAAACTGAGTGAACTTGCTGACAACGAATTAAGTTGATAGCACACATCCGGCGGTGACGCGATGGCTTGGCCCGGGGGGGCTGGGGGGGTGAGCGCGGGGGAAGAGACTGTAACCGCTACCCCAAATGGCCTCACGTGCCCGAAGATCTAGCAATCTTATTTTCACCTCTGCAAGTCGTCCAGCTCACGATAATCCGGGGATACGATGAAAATCCTCCGGAAAAGGTGGGTTAGGTACCGCACATGAGGTGAAAATATCATTTTGACAGGACGATCATGGGATCCCAACGTAACATCGGCGCCTCGCGTCCAAGCAAGCAGGTAAGTGCTTTTCATGATCCATCCTTCTGCTTCAGCTCAAGTCCACGGTCTTGTATTTTGTGTATAAACTCCGCCGATTAGATGCCGTTGTAATGGGCTGCGTGTGTCCCACCACAAGGCTGCCAGGTCTAGCCGCCAAGATGGCCTCGGGATGACGGAGAGGTCCCAACTGTCGGTAAGAATCTAGACGGCCCGCTTCCTCATCCATGGAGAGCTACTATTATATGCCGTGCTACCCCGCAATCTAATCACGCATAGAGCTAGGTCCGAATGCTTAGTTTACCTGCAGCTCTATATGCGTTTTTTTTCTTAGCTGGCCTCGTGGTTCTCTTCCAAGACTGAGCTGTCAGCAAGGCGTGGCTGATCGTGTATGGACGAAGTCGCACCTGAGGACATGAGGTCATCTCAGCATCCCTGACCAATGTGCATGCCGCATTGCGACAATAACTTTGCGGATACGTTGATGAACTAGCCTCAAGTCATGAACGGCACATACAGCGGCCGATGGATGGGAAGCTCCAATCCCATGCGCATCTACTGGTTTGCCCCTTCGTTCGAAGGGGAGGTCCTAGCCGACTGTAAGGAAAATGTCAGCTATTAGTTTATGCCGAACTGTGTGCTAGTCTGGAGGCTGTCCATAGATCCTCTAAGGACCTGCCGTTTTGGGACATTTCATGTTGGAGTCGTAAAGTATTAATATATTGTCCTGTGAGATAGAGTGGTGTCTCATAAGGACGCTGGCGACGATGTTCACATGACTAATACAATGTTTGACCTAGATTCCGGTAGGGTGATGCTTCTACTACTCCTGTTTGGAATTCTCATCAGGTGACGACAAGGTTTTGTCCATGATGAAAGACTTGGTTCCAAGGCGACTCACATCCTTCATCATCTATCGATGATGAGATATCATTCTCGGAGATTTCGAATCTCGGGTTTCGGACTCTCCAAACAATATAAAATGATGCGAGGTAGTTGAAACATATGTCGGCCGTTTGATAGTCTGATATTAGGTAGTGTTGCAGTATGTCGTCTTTTATGTTGCGTAGTAATTAAGTTTTTGAAGTCGGCAATGCATTGTACCTACATTGCATTTGCATTGAGACTGAACGGACCGTGGGGGTTGATAAATCAAGTTCTTTTTGGGTCTACAGGCCTTAAATTCGACCGCCTCGCCGGATAATCCTCGTGCTGCTGGTAAATATTGGATATCTTTTTATTTCTACGATGAAGAAAACTCATCACAAATGTTCGACGTCGGTTGTCACATCTGACGGGTCAGACCCCTACTGGTTGTCATTCCAAGGCTCACGCTGGCATGAGTCCAATGATAATTGACGAGAGGTGTAGCGAGATTGGAAGCTGCGCAAGTTGAAATCTTAATTGTCAGAGCTGAATTAAGACGACCTAGTGGTGTTCCCCTTTGTTTGCGTGGTTACGCGCTGGTTAGGATGTGATATTTTAATGGAATTAAATATCCTGATTCATGGACCAGTGCAGCAATGGGGAGACCGAAAGTCGAGGCGCATTACTGATCGCTAACGCAGAATTCGGAGCGCTCATATTCTCCGAAGGGTTGTACTACGCTGTGGTGTAGCCAAGTGAAGCAATCGGTGGTGATATTGCCCGGTCTCAGTGCATGTAGGTATTGCTATTTGCTCAACTGTAGACAGGGTTGAGCGAAGCAGCCCACTTCCGAATTGCGGCTGGCCCAATGCCGAAAGCCTCATCATATGGAGCTGCAGCGTGCGACGAAATTAGGAGACCCCAAATCCAACCTTGTTTTTTACTATCTTATCGATATACTTGGAGATTTCGAAAAAAAGGGGTAGGTAGTAAGAGGCTCGGCTACAGGAACGAGAGATCACCCTCAAGGCAAAAGCGCGGATGAGTTCCGGACGGGAAGGTTGCAGGTCACCTAAACCTCCTCAAGGAGTTAACACCATGATGGCAAGTTCTCCCCGTCACACTGTGCAGGTGATATCAGAGAACCTTTTGCTGGCATCCGGTGCACGCATGCTCGTTGACTTGGCCGCCGTATCCGCTCTCGGCAACCACTTATTTATATATTGGACCCAGTGTATT
This sequence comes from Jackrogersella minutella, assembly GCA_022578535.1. Classification (NCBI taxonomy): domain Eukaryota; kingdom Fungi; phylum Ascomycota; class Sordariomycetes; order Xylariales; family Hypoxylaceae; genus Jackrogersella; species Jackrogersella minutella. The sequence continues at coordinate 115,028 of MU388246.1, forward strand.
CGAGGTTCAGGGTCATCATACCTCCTCAAGTGGACGATGTTGGAGTCTCAATATATATTGCCATGTGGATTGTCCGTATGTGATAACGTTGCTTCGTATTGTAACCGCTATACGGGCGGCAGAACTTTCCAGGTTGCGGTTCCGTCTCAAACACACCAAGGACTTGCGTCAGAGGACCGTGACGCCATGATATATCTTGAGAGCGTTTCCTAAAATCAGGTATAATAATCGGCGTATAGCCGGCACAATCGAGATTGGGGGCGGTCTCATATGAGGATACGGGGTGGCTGGCTTGGCTTATGCCCGACTTCAGGAGGGTTATTGTGTCGGGGAGATTTTGTCGGTTTTTTTCTTCAACTCGATTTTTAGGCAAAAGCGGGGCAATTTGTCCACATCGGGAAATTTTTAAAATTCATAAAATTTGCCTTAAAATCTAATTGGACAATTTTTTAGAGTTGGAATAATAGTCACCAAGGCAATAAAGGAGCAAGGCAACGAGGCTGTAAAGCTGTAGGGCAATAAGGCTGTAAAGCAACTGGGAATCGCAACAACTAATTGCTTATAGGCAACAAGGCAATGGGGGCAAACCCAGTTTCCCTATAAGTAGTTAGCTATATCTCGTTCCAGCTTAAACCTGAACCTGAACAAGAACAAGAACAAGATCATCATACATAATAATATCAACAACCATACCCGACTGAATAGTAATCGATTACTCCCTTGCCAATCCAACATACTTAACAACAACTCAAGTATTTAACCTCAAACGAATCCTTCTATCATTTTCTGGTATAGCTTTGGTGACGAATCCTATTTACCCCTTTAGTCTGAAGCAGTTAAACGATGTCAGACCGTTCTAGACCTCGGTGAAAGTCTCTTCGCCAGCCCTCGGAGGGCACCGCCGCAAATAGACGTGATCCTTTACCCCTGTAATAGAAAACATAACTCCTTCTAACGTACGACCTATAGAGCCATCTTGCGTGAGCTATCCATTACGAGCCTCGTACATTGAAAAGAGCCTACAAGAACCATAGAGGAAGACATGCCTCATTCTATCATTGGGGGGTCTTTTTTTTGTTACAAAAATAGCCCCCGAAATGGCCATAATCGTCTTCGCTTGCCTCGTACGAAAACTTTCTCGAACCGAGGCACAGGTCTCGACTATATTAATGATCGATGAGGCTCACCTGTTTCATTCGGAAATTTGAATTTAGGAGAACAACAAAGAAAGTACAATCTCTATCATTTTCTTAAGCTAAATTCTTACGTATAATAATGTATATTTATAACTCGTCATATCACGAGTGAAGCAGAATAATAATAAAAGCTGAGAATACCCCTCCTCTTCGCCTTTGGACCTCACACCACTTAGAAGACCAGTGTATTCCTCACTTTCATTCGTTTCTTTAGTCTAGAGCTTCCCTTCTCTTGAGCTCGACTACCCATTCATTTTTCAACAGTCTTTTATGGAAATTTGCATATCGTCTTTCCTTCATTATGTTGTTTACACGAAAAGACGCTTTAGCCGTGTTTCTACTCGCCCAGGGGTGGGCTGTGAATGGCTCTCCAGGGCGACGATCACATGCGAACGAAACTTTTATCACTTATCCAGTCGCTTCACCCTCTGCATCCCAGCTTGATAGCACTGCTTCTTCGTTAGTCAACGAGTCCCCCTCTACTTTATCAACGTTGTCTATCGGTATTACCAGCACTTCAACCGCAGATGCTACTGTCACCACCGCGCCCGATTCTTCTAACAATTCCTCAACCGTGGGAACTAGCGTTGGGGCTGGGCCTGGCTTCACGACACTCACTATTAATGTGACTTCTATCTCGACTATCATTTCATGCGCGTCCACAATCACCGATTGTCCAGCGGCATCTAATACTGCCGCTCTCAGCTCTCTACCGTCAGAAGCCGTATCGACGATACTTGTTACTAGTGTCGTCGATATAACCACTACGGTCTGCCCGCTCACAGAGGTTTCGGCCATTTCCTCGTCAATCGTAGCTTCTTTCACTTTATCAAATTCCATTCCCCAGGTTACTTCTACTTCTACTGTTACCGCGAGTGGCACAGCAGGAAGTGACGTTCCCAGTGCTACCAGTTCGGCGGCTGCAATTGGCACAACGTCAAGCTCAGACACGATTGTCAGCACCCCTGGAAGTAAACCTACTGAAACCGCCTCTAACACCACTGCTCCAAGCACCGTAAGCCACAAGCTGCCAAAACGACCTAGATTTAGTTTTATCACTTACATGTTTTCTCTAGTTTACACTTTCAAGTTCCATTTCTTCCCCTGGACCGGTCATTTCTTCTAGTATCACTACTCCTGGGAGTAAACCTACTGAAACAGTCTCTAATACCACCGCTCCCGACACCGTAAGCTACAACCGGAAGGAGTAGTCTAAATCTCGAGTTAAAACTAACGTATTTTCTCTAGTTTACCCTTTCAAGTACGGTTTCTTCCCCAGGAGTACCAGTCCTTACTTCCAGTTTTAGCACCCCTGGAAGCAAACCTACAGAGACTGTCTCTAACACCACTGCTCCTGACACTGTAAGCCGTATTGACTATCCAAATCTTGATCTACTATTGACAATAGTTCCTCTAGTTTACTCTTTCAAGCACGGCTTCTCCCCCGGGAGTACCAACTATTACTTCCAGTATCACCACCCCCGGAAGCAAACCTACGGAAACCGTCTCGAATGCTACTGCTCCTAACACTGTAAGCTTAACTAATTATTCGAATATTGGCCTACCATTTACATGTTTTCTCTAGTTTACTCTTTCGTCGACGGCTTCTTCCCCGTTCAATGCCTCTAGTATTACCACTCCCGGAAGTAAACCTACCGGACCTTATTCTAATACTACTGCCCCCAACACCGTAAGTAATCAACTGCATTTGTCATCGCTAAGCAGGTACCACTAACAAACCCTCTTAGGTAACTCTATCAAGTACGGCTTCTCCTCCAGGGGTATCCGTTATCACCTCTACTATCAGTACTGGCTCACAGGGTTCAGTTGTCATTAGTACATTGACCATTACCAACTCCGCACCTACAAGCACTCCGTTAGCATCCCCCTCGGAGTCCGTTATCACCAGCACCGTTGGCACTGGTTCCTCAGCGTCGGTTATCCTTAGCACAGTAACGGTCACCGGTCCTGCTGGATCGTCTCCTACCGCATCTTCTCCTGTGCCGTCGGTTGTCACCAGTACCATCAGCACAGGCTCCGAAGGATCAGTTGTCGTTAGTACGGTAACCATATCCGGCCCCGCGACATATCCCGTAGCATCTACCCCGATAGCATCGGTCGTCACCATCACTGTTGGTACAGGCTCCGAGGCTTCCACTGTCGTCGGCACGGTCACGATCTCCGCACCTGTCGTCACAGCCGCGACCGCACCCCCGCAAATCGTAACAGTCACCGTAGGCAACAGCGCCGGCGGCGACGTTCCCACCGTGACTCAGACCGCTGTCCCGCATACCGTTACAGTCTCAGCGCCGCCACAGTCGGTAGTCACCAAGACCATCGGCGGCGGTGGAGAAGGATTCACGACCACCGTCTTCGCTACCGTGAGCAACGGCTCCGGCGGCGACGTCACGACCATAACCGAGACTGCGACCGCGGCCCTGTCCACCATCACGATCGCGGCGCCGTCGCAGTCGGTGATCACCAAGACCGTTGGCGGAGGCGCGGGCACGACTACCGTCTTCACGTCTGTGAGCGGAGGCGCCTCCCCTTCCACTGTCACCAGTGTGGTCACTACGACGGTCTTGCCTAGCGGGATGTGTGCTTGCCCGAGTAGCAGCCTTTGAAGGATTGCCTGAGCCGGCTTGGCGCTAGAACCGTGACGCGGGGCGTTGCATTTGGGCAGGATACTGGATATATCATATACTCTACATATGCATGCTTCATAGATTGAGCCAAGTTGTCATATCTTGAATACATTCTACTGTATATATTTGATGAAACCTTCCTGCGGTTCTGTGTTAGGTATTCATATGCCCTATCTTGTAACATGCTGTGCATATACCGTGTTTGATGAACGACAGAGGATGAAGGGATCATAGGAGTAGTAGTTTCGAGGAATAGTGCGGTTGTAGGAATCATTTTTCTACTTCAGCCTACCTTTCTCAAGTGGTACGCCGCAGCTCCTTCTAGTCCTAGATGACGACGACGCCGATCGCAGGATTGATGCAGAAGTGCTCGTATTCACCTTGTACGGTGTAAGGGCAGAAGCAAACATTCAACCTGACTAATCTAGGTATCTATCTAGCATATTCTCGTATCTGCAGTGCGATATTGTATCCCTGCGTCAACTGTGCTCGCCTGGAAGCAGTGGCACTCACGTTGAAATGCAATGATGACAACCATGGAATGAGAGATGAACGTTGCAGTATTTCAGGAGGTTGGTAGCAGTGATGGCGACGTAGGTATTCGTCAATTAAGGAAGGAAGTACAAGCTCAACGAGATACGGTGCCGAAGCCGAAATTCGCCTAATCATGCAGAAAGGGACAAGCGGGTTAAGATATCATGGAGGAGTGCATGAACCTCTGCGCATGTTGTGTGAGTATCTTACCAACTTGTATCCTACCAACTTAGTTCATACTTACCTAGGTAGATATCCAGCTTCAGGCTGATTGTACATCATTCGAATAACGTAGCTCATAGCCGTGTGAAGTCGCCAGGAGGTCAAGGACCATACACGCCGTTTTGAGTAAGACATCTTCAACCATTCGCGAAGGACTTAGCAAGCATCTCAAGCTATGAGATATCTGTGCATCTAAGCTGTAGTCTCCTAAAAACCTCACAAATCATTTTCGGCTTGATCCTGCTCAACTTTCAGCAACGTAGCCCGAAACCCAACGAACTCGACATTCGTAGCGGTGTTCCCTGATCCCGTCTCAGCCAAGCTAAAAATCATCTCGTTAATAGCGCCGAACTCGTACACAAGTGTATCCAACACGCCCCATGATGTACAGCTAGCCTGCGGCCAGAAGAAACGCGAGTCGGTCCCTGCCGTATCCTCAGGAGAGCCGAGCTCGACAATCACGCGCCACGCTGTTCTTCCGCCGTCGACTAGTCCGGATGGATACAGTCGCGCGGCAGTCTGTACCTCCGGGAGGCTATCCGTCGTAGCGGACATATAGTTAATCCAACGCGCAAGCACATCTGTGCCGCGGACAACCCATCCCGTAATACGCAGCCCAGGGCCCTCGTCGTCGACGCCGAGCGTAAGCGTAGAATTTGTCGCCTCGTCTACGTAGGTGCCCGCGAAAGTAGCCTGAGCCTCGGCTTTTCCGGCCGCTTCTACAGCCGGAAGCAGGGCTGTGACAATCTGCGAGAAAAGCTCAGGGACCGGGCCGTTGCCGCCCTCGGGGCCGGATGTCAAGATGCTGACGACGAGGCCGTAGTCTGGGACTAGCGCTAGGATGGAGTGGTACGTGCCAAGGTCGCCCGCCTTGGTGTAGAACTCGATCAGCCGTTGGTCGGAGGTGACATTGTCGCCGCGGAAGATCTCCCACGGCGCGCCGAAGAACATCCCGGATGCCGAGGTGAATGTCACGGGTTTGAGCCACCTTCGGGTTTGCGCCGGTGATAGAATTCTGTTCGAGAGGATTGCCACGCCGAGAGCAAGAAGATCCTCCGTGTTCGAATAGTAGTTTCCAGCGCTGCTCATGATTTAGTGCCAAGATAACACGAAAAGCGTGCTTTCACTTACGGGCTTTCGATCCCTAAGTTGGCGTTCCAGGTGGTATCATTCAGGCTGATGGCGCCTAGCTTGTCATCGGGCTTCGTGTACGTAGTACTGGGCATGCCGACTTTATCTAGGACGTTTTTCTGGACGAAGTTGCTAAATGATATTCCAGAAACAGACTCGACGACCAGGCTAAGCACGATGAAAGCCGCATTTGAGTATAAGGGGCTAGTATCAGAAGAGAACACGGGATTCCGCTTCCCAAAGTTATCCCAGAAAGCTAGTACGGACACATGAGTTATGATGTCTAGATGGCATAGCACTATCTACTAACCGGTTTCGTTACAGGGGGGGAGACCGCCGAGTCCAGAGCAACCGAGCACTTCACGGACCGGCGGAAGCCCAAGCTGAGTCCATTCTAAAGGGGTGGAGGCCATATCAATAATCACTTCACCAATGCGTTAGTCAAAGGTTTATTTGTGGGAGTATTCTATTAAACAGATTCTCACAGTCTGATGATATTCCACCCATATGCGATGCTAAGGCCTGGATCGTCACATCGTCCCAATCAACAGCCGTGGTCTGGTCCACTATGCCATTCTGCTGCCGTTTCAACTCCCTAAGTCGCGGTAGATACTTGGTGACAGGATCCTCCATGCGGACACCGGAGGTCTTTAGCGTTGCTAGCACTGCTAGTAGCTTGGAGATGCTCGCAATTCGGTACACGGTCGATGCATTAATATGTGACGCTCCTCGAGGATCTAGCACTGGCGGCGCATAGTGCACATTGACCATTGGTGTCGTCTCATGAAGAGACTTCACGCCGACTGACACCGCCGTGCTGTTGAACGTTGCTGTCAAGCCATCGATGATATCCTTTACGGCACTAACAGCTGATTGTACCGCCGGATAGGAGCTTGGGCTCGTCGGCGCTGGGAGGACTGGGCCCAGGGGTGGGCAGTGGTTCACCTTGGTTGCGGAGACATCGTGGATCAGCACTGCGAATAAATGGCAAGCCCCTAGAAGGTACCGCGTCAATCGCATGTTGAGTTAGAAGTTTGATGCCCCTAATTACATGCGATGATACAGATGAATGAGTGGTATCCATTGGCATGATGAACTTTCGTGATGGGAACTATTCCTCGGTTGCCTGCTTGCCTAGAATCCATATCTGGCATAGTGGTGACTGAATTAGGTCCTATCTTGCGAGATGAAGCTCAGCTCGGAACGGAACTAATGGTGAAATCGAGTGGCTGTCTTGACTTTTATGTAACCAAGTACTGTTCGTTTCTACCCTGGTCCAAATTCGGTCGCAATGCCGTCTTCTGCCTCATTTACTTATTTCCAATACTACAAAATCAGCAGTTAAAAAGGGGTATCTCGATGTCTGTCTCATTCAATTCTCATCTTTACATAAATCCATACAATCATGACAGCCATCAGATACATCTGAGTGGTCCGAGAATGGTCCCAGCCACTCTCGATGTATGTATCAGCCATAGACCAAGCGAATGAGGCCTGATTGTTATCGGCGTTAAAAAACAGCGATTTAAGTGACTGATCCTTCGCATTCCAATGGGCCTGTGCCCTCGCTCAACCGAATTATCGCTCGCCGAACCTGACAGAATCCAGGACTTTGAAATAGTCTCATCCGACACCGTCCTATTGACTAGTCGTTCGAATGAAGGGGCGCGAGCGGCGTGCTGTCGTCGTATCTTCGTGCATCGTTTTGGACGACCATGTTTAGGTTCGATGAGGAATTCGGTTCAAAAGATTCGTAATCTTCCAGTCTGTATGAAAAAAAATCTGAAGGAAGTTTACAGACAAAACTCCTGGAAACACACTTCAGCCTCTCGCCATTCCATCACAGTGCATTGGAGGAGATTTTCTTCTGTACATTGATCTTGGCGTTTAGTTATCCTCGGTTTTCTCTGTATACCCGAGCATACTTGCGCAAAGCATATCGTGCTCTCAAGTCCCGTATCGTCGACGCATTCCCTGATCTGCGCCATAGAGCAACTACCGCTTCTGAGACTCTTGATCGCGCGTATCGTATTTATGTCGGTCATGAGCGGTATCGCTGCAACAAGAGATGCGCACATGGCGAGGAAAATGGCCACGTTAGGAAGAACCGTGAACTTCATGGCGAGAAGCAATGTTTCCTAAATCGAAGTTGCTGAAATATCGACCTTGGTAAAGAGAGCGACTCGCGGGGTCATATAATAAGTATTGTCGTAAACGAAAGTATTTTGCGGATCGTCGAGAGATACGCAGCTAGAGATCTACAAATGAATGGCAGTGATCGCCTCAACCTTTAATATTCATACATACCATCGCGGCGAAACATCGATGACCAGAAGAAACAAAACCCCAGCAGTAAGAACTAAGGGGATGCGAGATCGTGAAGCAAGTGAAACTCGACTTGATCAGCCATAGCGCGGATCTGAAACCAAACTCCATGTTGAGAAGAGGTGCGCCAAGAATATGCGATACAGTTGATAGAGCCCCTGCGCCAGGCTTTTATATATCAGATCAACTCAAACAAATCTGCGAATCGCATCGGGAGAGTAAGTACGTCACTTATTTTATATCTATAATGTGTTCGCCGTCTCAGAATATCATTTGACACAGACCTTTATCCACACACACTTCTTCGAAAAACAGAGTGTTGCTAAGTTGATGACGACGGCCCAGGTTTGATGTTTTTGCGCTGAAACACTATCGCGGCCTCGACCCCAGATTCATTACGACTCCGCCTAGATTTCGTTCAATTGAGATGCAAAAAGAGGATGAGGCCTACGTCCCAGCTTGTCAGAGGATCTGCATCTGGGATCTGAAAGCTTGGCCTTGTCGCAGCCCTCATGTCAGCTCGGCGAGATATCCATGTATGCATGTCGTTCACGCCCCGGCCCTCCCCGCAACATGTCAACTATTCACAGATCGATGTCTTGCTGAAGCCGACTTAGCCGATCTTTTCTAATATCATTGCATTCGTCTTATCTATCATAGTTCACTAGCGTACGCGAAGCTCGATCTTGGTGGAAGTGGAGTGTTTTCTATGTTCCCATCATTCGTATCGTCGTTCGATGAACAACCCGCACAGACTATCTCTACCCACATTCTACACGTGGGCATTATAACCTCGGAAACATTATGGAGCCACCCGAGCCATTACCTACTTATCCGTTGCTATATTTAAGAGTTTCATAATGCATATCTTCGGTATTGATGTTTGCATAGCTTTAACGAAACGTACCGTGGGGCCGCATCTAAACTCGCCTAATTGACGAGAAGATAGCCGCCGACCTCGGGCAATTCAAGATAGGCCTGGAGCAACTCAATCATCTATTTATCATCTTGCTAGACTACCACAGAATCCAGTAGGGACATTGCTTCTTGAGTGTATTGAAAGGTTCGTTGTTCAGGCTCGATATCAATGAGGTTTGCTATTATTTCTTAAGGCAGCGTGTAAATGTTATAGAGAAATTAGAATAACCGTACCACCAACGTAGACATACGTTTCAAAGTCTGATAATGAATACGATTCAAGCAGGTACGGAATAACCTACGTGCTTCTAGGCCTACGTTACGTATACCGCGTCATTTCGAAACCCTCTAGTTTCACATACAATGTGAATATATCAGAACAATTGACATGATTAGCCAATTCTAGTGTTCGACTGTCCTATGTCTTCAACATCAACAACGTCACCGGCTTTACCCCTATTCATCATTCATCATCATCCAGTCTTACGAATGTGGTTGATTACATTCATATACTTCACAATGTCAACTTAGTACATAATTAGAAGGAGATTATTCGGCAAGGAGCTTTGAACCTATCAGGTATTTACTAAGATTATGACATACATGCATACAAGTCGTGTCCCCTTAATCGTACTAATTCTCAGGTACGGCCTTCTGAGGGCTCTATATCGCAACGGATTAATCTTCTAACAGGTCAAACCCTAACCTAAGTAGGCCTCTGACATATTCAGTCCATCTAAGTCTCCTGCTAAGAAACATGAGATGCCATTGATCTAGTTGCGATGCAGTGAAAGGCATGGGAACAAAGGTTGTTGACAGCTAGTGTAACTACCTACCTGGGGAATGTTGATGACTAAAAGCAGATACCGAGGTATATTTCAACATCCAATGTCCTTTAGTCACTTCATATACGTACCTAGGAAGGCAGCTAGAAGCTTTTCTCTAGATTGACCACCTTTTCTCACCCTGATAGATTCTCATTATAATATTCTAAACGAGAAAAATAAAAGTACTTGAAGCATGTTAATGATTAGTGCGAAGCAGATGAATAAGAAGCCACTTTAGTATCTCAGTATTATCATTATCTGTCTAGTGGATAGGTTGGTGGTATGATGATGTATACAATAGATGAAGCTCATATCCAGTCCCCAAACTCTAAGCTCTTGAAAGGACTGGCTTCGCCTGTACAGCAAACCAGACAGCAGACTTATTGGCCCACTTCTTACTTCAGGAGATTTCATGTGAGTTTTAAGTACTTCTCACGTTTCCCCCCATTAACATATTCATGTACATATGATTCTAGAAAGCTATGGAAGTTGGCTAGAATCATGGCTGACAACCACAACCCCGCCTGTAATCGGCACATGGTGTTATTGGCTTTCCAAATGTCTTGAATGCAACAAGTATGATTGGTCGGCAGAATGATGCTTGGGTCGTCCAGTTCTATTCAGCGCTAAGTTGCAAGGGGGATGTATTTGTCGCTGTCTGCCAGTTAAGGGGGAAATTCTACCAGCCTCAACCCCAGCCTCAAATGGATGTCATAGGGCTAGACCATCGCCTTATCTTCAGATGACGTGCATGTCGAAGACATACATAGAATCTTTACAGAGCGGACTTTAGGGGTCGATTTGAGCCCGACAAGACAACGTATGATGGGCCCCGGTGGAACCTCTCGCCTCCCCGATCGACATGTTGGACCAAGCCACGTAGCTGACCCATATAGCTGCATCTGCCAACACCGCACAACAAAACTTTTTTTAAAAGGCTCAAATAAAATTCTAACCGGTACTTAATAGGTTCCTGGTAGTAATATCTCCCATTCACGAAAGGTTTCAAATTAACTTATAACAAACAACTTAATCCGATATGCGATCTGCACCAGCAATACCCGCCTACTTTATGGGCGCTGCAAGCATAGCGGTCGGCCTCAACTGCTTCTTCCGCCCCACCCAGGAATACGGCCGCTTCGGCTTACCGCTAGAGCCGAACCCGTCGTACCGGTCAAAACGCAGCAGTGAAAAACGTGAGCGTGAACGCGGCGGCAGCGGCAGTGAGAGACGCAGCACAGCCGACGAGGGGCGCGCGTCGCCTCTGATACACCTGAAGGGCATCCGCGAAGCAACTTACGGCTTGACCTTGATAGCTCTGCGATATCTGGGTCACGACGATGCCGTCACGGCATTTACGGGCATTGTTGCTCTTGCGGGCCTGGGTGATGGTGTCATCATCTGGTTGAACGGAGGAGATAAATACAAAAAGAGGGCCTTCGGTCATTGGGGCGTTTTCATTGTTGCCGGCGGGTGGGCTGTGTGGAGGGCAGTCTCTTTACGGCTCGTTAAGAGCCTGGCTACGCGACACACTTACTGGCTATGAGTATCGGGATCAGCATCAGGATCGGGGTATATATACGACTTACGCCACGTGAGGGGCAGGCCGGTGGAAGGGAATTCTGGTTGCTCTTGAAGCTGGTATCATGAGTGCCTTAAAAAAAAAGTTATCATCAGTGTGTTTTTTTTTTTTTCGGCATTTTTATCAACTACGGATAGTTCGGCGATAGGTGCCCGGAATGCGGGGACTGAACCCGACGATGTGGAACGGAGCGGAGAAAATTCCTGTTGATCCTGGATGCCATTACCTATGAACCACCAACACCTACATGTATCTAGGAAGTTAGTGAAAATTCATCGGTTGCTTGATTCCTATGGTGTTTATATCTCGTGAATGGCAACATACGTTAACAATTGAGCTTCTTGATTGGCTAGGATTCGAAGCGGTCAGGCAACCTATCGTGATTTTCGGACAAGAATTATGGCGAATTCTTGAAATTCGGCGGCGACACAAGCTGGAACCGGCTTAGCGAGCGGTCAAGTGTACCTCGGAAGACTTGAACATGGGGAATTTGGGGTATCACGGAAGTATTACTATGGAGTTTTATGGGGTATCCTGGTCGGAAGACCGATCGATGTTGGAGATATGAGAGAAACAAAGAACAAAGAGTTAGTTAGAGTGAGCTTCATGGTAGTATTAAGCTCCCCGCTGCTGATTTCATCTCTCACAGCTGCCCTCGTCATTTCAAGGCGCAACTCGCAAAGATGAGACTGCTTTGGACCTATGTTGTTGGCTCTCTGGTGCTTGGTGCTCAAACCACAGCGACCAATACCACGAAGGACTTCACAAAACATGTAAATATTTTCATCGGTACTGAAGGTCCGGTTCCAGGCACATCTTACAATTCTGGCAATGTCTTTCCGGGGGTTAGTCTGCCCTTCGGCGCTGTCAAGGTTGGCATTGATACTACTCGGTATATCTTCACCTGTATACCCCTTACACAGTTGATATAAGCGTCCTGCTAATCTGTGTAATAGGTGGAATGTCTCATGTAAGTTCACCTCTGGGGAAGATACTTGAGTAGAAGAATTATGAGAGGATTGGGAGGGGATAACTTATTTGGTTTACCGGTGAACTTCTTCAAGGTAGTATTTATTCATCGCCTACTGACATTCATGATCCTAGTCTCCGCAGACGCTGGCTATACCCCAGATGGCAATGTAACTGGAATTACAATGTTGCATGAGAGTGGAACAGGAGGTGCACCGACATACGGACTCATACCACAGATGCCCCTGACAACTCTCGAAGGTGTTAATGTGCTAGACAATCTGACGTACATGCAATCGAGAGTTACCGAAGATGTGGCTAGTGTTGGATACTACAAGACCCAGTTACAGAACGGCGTCACCGCCGAGATGGGCGCTAGTATGCATGCTGGAATGATGAGATACACATACCCTCAAGATGCAAACGGCCGCTTTATCCTCGTAGATCTCAGTCACTTCCTTCCAAGCACTGGAAGAAAAGAGCATTGGTATAGTAACGGACAATTGGAACGTAGTGATGACGGTAGCCGGTATACCGGCTATGGCGTCTATCGAGAGGGTTGGGCTTGGGGTTAGTGTTGAACTTCAAACATTTAGGAGTATGTTGATGAATTCTAGGTGGCGACTTTCGAGTGTACTTCTGCGCTCAGTTTGACTCAACACCATCACAAGTTCAATTATTTTCAGGGAAGGCAACTGATCCATACTGGCCGAATGCGACTGACGTCAAACCAACTTTTACGAACCAGACCTGGATTAAAGGCGGAACCGTAGGGTATCAATATGCAGATCGAATCGGTGCTTTGTTCGAATTTCCGTCGGATGTCACAACTCTCAGATCCAAAGTTGGCATATCATGGGTCTCGACAGATAAGGCATGCCAATTTCACGACGAAATCCCACACTGGGATCTAGAAGCAGTCAGTGATGCTGCTAAAGACACATGGAATTCTAAGGTCTTCTCGAAGATTGATGTCACAACCACAAATGAGACTCAACTAGAGATGTTTTATACCGCGATGTATCATTCTCATTTACTCCCTTCGAATAGGACCGGCGAAAATCCTAACTGGGTGTCTGAGGAACCCTACTATGATGACTTCTATACTATTTGGGACACTTTTAGATGTCTTCATCCCCTATTGACTCTTATTCAACCCAAAGCTCAGACAGAGATCGTCAGGGCTTTGATTGATATTTGGAGATTCGAGAGGTTTATGCCAGACGGCCGAAGCCATAACGTCAATGGAAGAGTACAAGGTGGTTCTAACTCGGATAACGTGCTAGCCGACGCCTACGTAAAGGGGCTCCGAGAAGGTATTAACTGGAAAGATGGCTACGCAGCTATGAAAACTAATGCGGAACTCCAACCGTATAATAACTTTGACTCTGAGGACCCGACTGGAAGTACTAAGGAGGGCCGGGGTGCGCTCCAGGATTGGAAACAATACGGATATGTAACCCCAGCGCGAGGGAGGTGTCTTAGTAAGACTGTTGAGTACTCATTGAATGACTTCTCGTTGTCGCAAGTCGCGAAAGGGGAGGCACCCGAGGAAGTAGTAACGTATCTCAACCGCTCTGCGTAAGTATCTGATTATATCAATCAACTCTGAGGAAATATACTAATCCATGAAGCAGAGGCTGGCAAAAGACATGGGTCGCCGACGTAACTTCACTAAACTTCACCGGCTTTCTAGCCCCGATGTATCCAAATGGTAGCTATCAAGACTACGATCCACTCTCCTGCGATGCATGCGAATGGAGTAGTATCAGTTACGAAGGCGTTCCGTAAGTCCCTTAGTTCACGATTATCAACAAGCCTACCAACTAACATTTCCAAGTTTTGAATACAGCTGGACAATCCCATTCGACATGGAGACTTTGATATCTCTTATGGGAGGAGAAGAAAAGGCCGAGTCAAGGTTAGATACCATGTTCATACCGGGGCTCACGAGATCGAATCAAGGCGGCAATAGCATCGGTTCGACTATCTTCAACCCTGGAAACGAGCCTAGTTTCATGACACCGTTCTTATACAATTACTTCCCCCGACGACAGCACAAGTCTGTTCAGCGATCTCGAGAAGTTGTCGACCAGTACTACAACATCGGACGCTCTGGGATCCCCGGTAACGACGATGCTGGTTCTATGAGTAGCTGGCTGGCCTGGAATATGATCGGTCTGTACCCTGTGGTAACGCAGCCGGTATACTTAATCCTCTCTCCACGTTTCGAAAACATTATTATGAGGCTTGGCGACGGCGGTCCTATCTTAAAGATCAAGGCAACAGGGTTGGACGAAGGTGCATATATCCAAAGTCTTAAAGTCAACGGTCAGACATGGAATAAGAGTTGGATTAGCCACGATGATATTGTCCGACCGGACGGACAGGACAGCTCATTGGAATTTGAGCTTGGTGCTAACCAGACAGCATGGGATACTGGGGATATTCCACCTAGCCCTGGCCATGTTACAATCTGATAGGTTGATGCACATGGAATCTTATGTGTTCTATTACTTGAAGAGCTAAAACCAACAGTACGTTTCCTAGCACTTAGTATTGGAGCAGCTTGATTAAAGAGATCAGAGATGTCCGAAATTTTATATGGAGTCCGACCTCGCCTGCTTCATAGCGTTGGGTACGTAGGCAAATATCATATCAATCACCACCAAGCCTTTTTCGAGGGGCCAGTTGGCCTTCCTGAGGACTCGGATGATTTTTTCCATACACCCCTCCCGAGGACGTAGCGATATTCTGGATTTCAGTGAAGCCAAGAGTGGCAACATCGAGTGCTGTGAGTAGAGACTGAGATGACCCGAATGTGACCCGGACAGTGTGAATGCTGTCATCCGAGTTGCGCTCTACGAGAACCGCGGTCTCGTCTTCAGTAGATCGCTCATCTAGAACTGAAAAGTGCGCCATTTCATTGAACTGCCGAGAGATCTGCTCGACCGACTGGCCGATAAAGGGGGAAGTGAACGGCTGTAGAGGTGGCGACGACGCAGTAGTTGGAACTCCATTGGCCGCAGTCACAATAGCGAGAGATGGTTCGCTACCTGGTGCCAATTTGTTGCTTCCATTGAGGGCATCGGTTAGAAACTTTTCTATTATCTTTTTTTTTTCCCGCCTCGTGTTAGGAATATTCCGAGTAGAAATGTATCTGATGATGCTTACCAGAATTGGCACCTGAGCAGTACAATATACTGGGAAAATAGACATAGTTGATGCTGTAAAAAATGTGTTTCATTTAGTCGTGTTTGTATCTAGCTCTAGTCGTACCTGAGATATCATATCAGGTACAGAAGGCCTCGGGGGATATTGAATTGCGGAGGATTGGAAAATATTGGGTCCTGAATAACCCCGTCATGATATTGATCCTATTATCGCACATTATAAGTTTACATAATACTAATATGAATCTCGGCTTATGTTTCGGGTCGCATTTATAAAGAGAGAAATATAATTTTACTAGTTCAAATTATGAGACTGTTATGCAAGCGATTATCAAGACGTATGTAAAATTAAAAAGGGGGCGGGGCGCTCCCCCGACATCTACTTAGGAATTTCCTCATTTCTTAAGACTGAAGATTTTATACCCCCTAATTCCCTGAATGAAACCCATGATTTTTCTATTTTCTTATAAATTTCTGGAGAGTTATGCAGCAGAGAAGGTTTCTATACCAGATGCTGAAGTTCCCGCCATAATCCCCCTAACCTGAGTCCACAAGCCACTGCTATCACAACCGCCTAAGAACTCATGATCTCAATGAAAGCCTGGGGATCTTCACTGTACATGACGGCTTCCATTACATGGCCCTCGGCAATTCTAGAAATCCCGCGAGGGAACATGTCCGCCTCATATTCCTGTACCGCCTTGTCGAGGCTTTCGGTGCCGGGATCAGCGATCTTAGATGCCAACTTCAATGAATCAGTCAAAGCGAGGTTCACACCTGACCCACCAATAAACGAAAGATGTGCAGCATCTCCGGCAAGGGTCACGCCCGGGACAGACTTCCAGCCGATGTCCTCCGTGGATAGCGTGTAAAGCGGCAAGGTGTAGAGGTCGGTTGCGTATCGAATAAGGTCCTTGTACTTTTCTGACCAGTCTGCATAGAAACCTGATAGCAGTTGGTTGCGTGTATTTTCGGCATCTTGGAGGTTCTTCGTGCCGTTGCGGAAGAAATTCTCAGGGGCGCTGAATCCAAAGGAAACTCTGTAAGAGCCATTACCCTGCCGTTGAATCATGGTGTATTTTCCAGAACCAATAGTCAGATAATTTCCTGCTCCGACTTTTTTGGCCGTTATTCCATACAGAGGGTTATCGTGGTCGATTTTAGAAATAACGACGCCCTTCCCAGTGTATTGAGGAGTTGCTTGCGTAATCTAAGGGGCGTGATAAATAATTTGATATGTTGTCTGAAGAAGCAGTGGTAAGATCATACCTTAGAGCGTACTTTGCTCCACGTACCATCAGTTCCGACAACTAGTTCAAACCCAGACAGTACGACGCCATTGGCAAAATGAAGGACCGACTTGTTGTCCTCACCAACCGTTACACTTGTTAGAGTGTGACCCCATTTGATTTTGTCTTTCGGGATGGCGGCCAAGAGAAGCCGACGCAGCTCAGTGCGGTCAATCTCCGGGGCATCACGACCCTGGCCTATCTCAACGACCATTTCCCCAAGTTTATCCGCGACTGTGAATACTGTGTCATCATATCTTGCGTGTTTCTTGAATTCGTCAAACAAGCCAGCTTCTCGAAGCGCAAGCTGCCCGGACTCGGGGAGGAGGTCGAGGCTTCCCCCCATGAGTTTCGAGTTCTCACTCTCGTCTCGCTCGTAGACAACGTAGTCGATGTTCTTACGCTCCAGGAGACAAGCAAGTGTTAGACCACACGGTCCACCACCGATTATGGCAATAGTTGGGGCAGGCATGCTGTTTTGAAGTTGTTCAAGGAATAAAATTGCAAGCAAGACCATTGGATACATGAGTTATCCGAGAAACAAATACATAGTAGTTGGACAAGTTTTATACTTCTGCGCCCGAGAAATCCTGCAAAGCAGGATACCGCAAATACTCAACATGCCGCCTAGATAGCGAGTTGTCGATAGAAGGAAACAATAGGTAATCCATAGACTTCAGGGGGCTTTCGACGTAATTCGGGAAGCCGCGCCCGAATCGGTCACTCGGGGCCCAGCATTACTCGGGTCGCTCGGGTCCGATGGCGCCCGAGGTGAGACTAGTTTAAATGGGGCCGTAACTCTATTACCCCTGGAATTTGCGTTGATGTCCGATTAGAAGCCATGGACGACTCTGTACTTCGCCGCGGATGCCATCCGTTGCTGCACTTCGCAAGTCCTGCTTTAATTTTCGCGCTGTATCAATTAATAGGCCATGGCGACTTTACCTGCTTCCTCTTCCTCAAGTGTGTCTAACAGACCTACTTTCGCTTGCGTCCGCTGCGCCGAGCGAAAAGTCAAGTGTGACAGGGAAAGACCATGCAGTGCTTGTGTGAATCATAAAGTCGAGTGCGTCTTCCGACCACCGCGGCCACCTCGAAAGAGGCACCAGGTCTTGACAGATCGACTCAGACACTACGAAACACTGCTTCAAGAACAGGGCATCGACCCGAGAAAGCTACCATACACTCCTAGCTCGGAGTCAGAGCACAACTCAAGTCAAGCAGCGACAGTGGTCCCGGAAGAATTCCGTTTACAGACTTCTCCCGTCGAGTCTGAGGCAAGTGGGAATGTCAGCAAGACACAGTTGATACATGGTCAAGGTCGTTACATGTTCGTTGACAAGTGAGTCTGGTCGTCGCAATCTGTGTGGAGATGCACTGACCTCTGCCTAGTAGTTTATGGTCGAGAGTGGTAGAAGAGGTGGGTTGCCAGAGTTGATTCCCATTTGCTTTGTTGAGTGCTCGTCTAGGACTGAGTACTAATAGCATTATTAGTTTCCCGATCTCGAAGATGCTTTGGAGAACTATTCAGATGACCTAAGCGACTCAGAATCATCTGATGACGGCTTTGATTTCGTGCTCAGCAGTCCACCAAAGTCCAGCGCTAGGTCCCGCCATCCGCCGCCCAAACTTATACATCAATTATGGCAACTTTTCACAGAGAACTTCGATCCTCTGACTAAGGTGGTACATGTTCCCACATTACGACCGTTAGTTCAGAAAGTCATGAGCAACGTCGAGGGTATACCGCGGGGCTTTGAAGCTCTCATGTTTGCCATCTATGGCGCAGCCGTCATGTCGCTGAGCTATGATGAGTGCAAAAAGAGACTCGGTGAGCCCCGAAAGACCTTGTTGGCAAGATACACGACTGCCACAAAGGCAGCATTGTCACGAGCTAGGTTCATGGGAACGACTAGCCTCATAGTTCTTCAAGCTTTGGTCATTCATCTCCTCTCGGTGCATGAGATCTATGAGCCACGTGCGGCCTGGACTTTGACAGGTGTGGCTGTTCGTATCGCACAAGGCATGGGCCTTGAGCGCGACGGAGTGTATTTAGGTCTCTCTCCATATGAGACTGAGGTACGACGGCGCATTTGGTGGCAGTTGAAGTCGCACGACTACCGTACTGCTGAGCTTTGTGGTCTCACCAAATTTCGAGATCTTAACACAGGTCCCTATAGCACGAAGCCGCCGACCAACGTCAACGATGATCAGCTCTATCCGGACATGTCCTCACTTCCGGTCGAGTCGAAATCGTTGACAGACATCGCCTTCGTTTCCGTGAGGTATGAGTTTGCGAATTTTACTGCGGGCCGTGTCGCCAAGTTCCGCCAGGAAGGAAAGAATTCCAGCCAGTGGGACCGAGACCTGGCGTCAGGGGGCGACAAAAATGAGATAGACGAAGCTATCAGGGAAATCGAAGGACTTCTCGAAATGAAGTTCCTACGATATTGCGACCCTTCACAGCCGCTGCATCTCATGACAATGCTGATGGCCCGTTCTTCCATAAATACCCTCCGCTTCTTGACACACCATCCACGGAGATGGGCCAGCATGGAGCAGACGCCACTTTCCGAGCGTCAGTGGGTCTGGGAAGTCAGCATTAAGATTCTTGAGCAGTACAATATGTTGCAGTCCAATCCCCAGCTGAAGCGATTTGCGTGGCAGGCAGCATTTGTCATGCAATGGCATGCTTTCATCCATGTACTTGACACCCTCCGAGCCAATCCGCTAATAGCAGATGCCGAGAAAGCATGGGAACTTACTGGGAATATATACAAGAATAACCCAGTCATGGTTCTCAACATGAGTAGGCCTATTCACGTAGCCGTAGGCAGCCTCTGCTTAAAAGCATACAGCGCTCGCGTAGCAACACTAGTGCAGAACAGGAACTTGGGGCCTCTACCCACACCGGAATTCATATTGCAGCTACGCCAACAACGAGAGGTTGCGAAGGCGAAGAGGCAAGCGCGAGATGCGAAGACCAGCCAGTGCGAGAACCCGTCCGTACATGTCCGGCCAGATGCTGGTGTCATCTACTCAAGCAGTACATCAGAATCCGCGCATGTTCACCAGAGTGCAATGCCGCACCAGCCGAGTGACGGACAAACCGCCGGGGGTGCCATTGACGGGAACCCGTTCTGGTCCATGGATGGGTTTGATGACAGCCATTTCGACAGTCTCAGCAATTTAATGGACATGAACCTAGATGTGGAGTTGACTCAAAATTGTGGCGTGGAAGACCGTGCTTTTCAGACCATCACCTGGGAACAATGGGACACTTGGATTGCCGAGTCCGACGCGATGCCGTCGCTCTCGTCGGCGTCAGACTCGGGGGCGAACATCCGATTTGGATGAGGTCCTATGTCCTACTTAGCGAATATGTGTGCGTACCCTGGTCCAAGTGCAGGAACCTGCGAAACCGGTAGCTAGGTAAATGCATGGCTGTCGTGTGTTCTTCGGGCTACCATGGAGATCCGAATGGATCTATGGCCTGTATATATTTTAGATAGAGTGGTAGCCTCGGGTTAATTCTGAAGGAACTTTGGCGACGAATAAAAATGCAAACATTCCTCCATTGAACATAATAGAAATATCGCGTTTTCGTCTTTCTCGCCGCCTCTAAATAACAGGACGAGAGGTATGATAACGGCGAGCCAGACGAGGAACCTGGTGTGTCCCAACGCTATGATAAATCAGGGTGCTAAAATACGGGGCTGCCTAGGGGTAGAAGGTAAATATTGGCGCTGGGGCTTCTGGTAGAACCCCGCGAGTGCTCTAAGTGAGCCATTACAAGACAAATTTTAGTGCCAATTCTGTTGAGAATTCTTTTTCTTACTTTTTCTTATTCTTTTTAGAACACCGCCAAACTCGCATATGAATCTATGTCTGGCAGATCAAAAGATAAAATAGCCGATGCCTAAGACAATCCCTGTTAGAGCAAAGTTAAGTTGACGTTGTTCTAACAACCCTCTTAGAGAGGTGCTAAAACTGCTGTAATATGCAGTGCTAAGGCTGAGTGCCAACAACGCAGGCTCTTCCGAGCCTCATGTGAATTCCAGGGAGCTAGAGAACTACCCAAAAACATCATCTAGGTATACGAACGCAGCAGTGTCAGTGATAAGCCAATAAGCTACGAGGATTTTGTCATGGAATTTTATCGTTGGTTAAAATATGGAAGATGAGTATTTTTGAAAGACGGCATGGTGATAGCTATTGGATGGCATGAGGGCACGAGAACAGTCGTTACTATAACAGTATAACTTGCATTTAGGTGAATTTTCCAAGAGGGATATGAATGAACCTTGAAGACGTGTCAAATTTAATTGAAGTAGATTACCAATAGGAAAACAAGATCGAAGACAGTACCTATTTGTTGTACGCCGCGTATAGGTGGCCTGTTGTTGCAATAGCGAAAAGAATTCTCAAAATAGGGGCGCCCGGGCTATAATACTTGTCTGAGGTGAAGCAGTATAGCTCTTTAGGACCGACAGAAAGATAGGTAACCCACTGGACTTTAGAAAGAATCTGTTCGATTTCGTATTAAGTACCTAGGTAGTTAATACCTACATTCATGCTCAATGACAAAGTAACCCTCGACCACATGAGACTGACATAATAAGCTGTAAAAAACAAAAGTCAGTCGTGCGACTGCTTCAAACTACTTATACCTAGAGGAATAGTAAGTAAAGCGATGACTATTTCTTGGCCTTGTGCTTTCGCTTCTAGTTATTATAGGTTCGTCTTTCTTGATGCATGAGGTGACTTAGATATCCGGATTTAGCCAAAGGAGCGCCTGCTACCGAGGTTGCATTGCGGGCGATTCTTAGTCGTTCGATGACAATACAACAGAAGCTTCTATTCCTGCAAATGACCGGATTAATATTTCCACCATTGGGTGACTGCAATACATTATGAGTGCGTTACTAAGACAAGAAGCCTTCTGCCATGGGTATCTTGTTATATGAGATTTACTACTAGAAAAGAGAAGTGTCTTGACTTAGAATTCCAGGGGTTTCATAAAGAAAGAAACTTTGAGAACATTGGCTATTGGATAATGGTGTTTTGAGATGTAGTTTCTAACATGGGAGTAAGTATATTTAAACGTTATGCTTATGAGAATAGACAATAACGTCGTAACCTATTATACTATACCTAGTTAGTATGGAAGCTGAGCAAATATCATTGGAGCTATGATTAGGTATGTAGCAAATGTTATAAGAGACGATGATCCGCTAAGCAAGGATAATAGATCACCTTACCAGGTAGAATTAATAAGCTTCCATACTATCTTGAGTATCTATTGTTCTCGATGCATGTGGTCTCCTTCCACGTTTCCTACCTCGTGCTGCTCGTGGAGAAATAGCAGCTATTATCTCCAGAGCTCCTTACCAGGACAGGGATATCGGGGTAAATCTACATACAGGTAGGCCTTGAATCGTGGGGCCCCCAGGATTCTCTGAGCCAATGATGAGCTAGTGGAATAAATAGCGGCATAGCGATCCCCGGAAACTTGTACCCAGGTGCCTGTAATTCGGCCAAATTAAGTACCAAAGTATCTTGGGTTTAGCGCATAAACACCACCTGGGGACAGTCTTCCGTCACTTTTGTTCATCTCTTATCTCTCTCTTTTTACTTTCTAGCTTCGAGGCTCTCGCCTCGATTGATCCCGCGCTGAACTGCAGCTGGAAATTCTGGTAATCTAGTGGCCGGAAGAATTACTTTGAATCGCTGGGTAATTTTTCCCGAGGCTATTTCGATCGGGTTGTTCATCGTTGAATGCGCCGCTTGGATTCCTGACTTGCGACTTTTATCACCAAACTGAAGCTCGTAAATAGTGGAAAGCTTGTATAAATCCACTAGCCCGAACCTCGAGATGCCTCCTACGATAAATTCCGCGACTAAATGACTAGATCAATCGAGAGTCTTCCTGTAAATACGAACAAATCCAGTCAGAATCCTATTGTACCCGATGCGCAGCCGTTGTTCGTTCATCTCCGATCAAACCCAAGCACGGGGCACGTCTGCCAATGAAGAGCTCATCACTTAAGACAATCCCAACATTGAGCTCTCGATAGTATTGGCCTCGCAAGTCGTTCAAACACCAGCGCTGCAGATCCGACACTGTGACTCTGCTAGAGCCAGGACGTCGTCGATTAGGGCGTCATGGCGACAGCTCAACGGCTTCATCAGGCCCTTACGCCACCCCGCTCACATGACAGTAATGGCGCCCCGATCTCGACTATGGAGGTGGATGCAGATCGAGCTTCGCGGTCATCAGCGACGAATGGGACTAGGAACACCAGTGGATTGCAGAAGGGTGATACCCGAACTGTAGTGATTATCTGTGGTCCTAGACAGGAAAGTATAGTCTCGGTTTTCGCCGATGTCTTGGGAAAACCTCACCGGATGGCGGATAGTTTTCAAGGCATTACTTCCATAGAGCAAGATTTGGTGCTTGGGATATCGCTAGAAAGCGCTAAAATCGACATCTCTACGCGAAATCGCGATGCCGTCGTTGCGATTAATGCTCATAGTGTTAGTCTCGGGATGCCTCCGGATACTTATATATCGGCCGAGTGCGACTACGAATACTTGTACCCCGGTTTGTCATTCTCTCGCCGAGACTTGGCCCGCTTCATCTCCTTCACTCTTGGCCAGATCAATCACCATGACTCGCTTTTGTCAAAGCCACGCACTTACTTCCTCTCGACTACGTTTCCTGACGTCCGGGCTGCTCTTCCTAACCTAGATATTCTTACGGTTGGTGCTGATGCTGTAGAACTACGTGTTGATCTACTGAAGGAGCCTCTGAACGATGGCAGTTGTGCACCGGTGCCTAGTTTAAGCCACGTTGGCGAACAGGTCATGCTGTTGCGACAGAGGACCGAGTTGCCTATCATTTTCACGACAAGGTGTACAAGAGAGAATGGCCGTTTCCCTATGGATAATCCTGACTTGTACTATGAATATCTCTTCAGGGCCATTCAATGGGGCGTCGAATATATCGACGTCGAGCTTTGGCTTCCGGAACGTATCCGTCGGAGGCTCTACGAGAAACGCGGAAGCAGTCGTGTTATGTCCGCTTTCCACGATTTCTCCGGCACTTTCAAGTGGCCTTCAGCTCAAGCAGAGTCAATTTTCCTCGAGTCTCGAAAATACGCTGATATTATAAAAATGATAGCAATAATCAATGACCACAACGAAAATTTTGAATTGGAATACTTCCGTTCGAAGATTCGGGCTGAGTATCCTGACTCACCTCCTTTGTCCGCGGTCAATATGGGAGAAGTTGGACAGTTCTCAAGGCCTTTAAATAAATTCTTCACACCTATCACTCATCCTCTTCTTCCGATCATCGCTGCGCCAGGTCAGATGAGTGCTGCTGAAATCAATGCCGCCTTGTCATTGCTTGGCCAACTTCCGAAGAAGAGCATATACGGAATTAGCAGTCCATTCGCCCGCATTGCAACACCTTACGCGCCTTTCTATGAGAAATGCTTTAATGAACTTGGATTGCCTCACCAATTTGCTGTTGTTGAAAGACAGCCGAAAGATTACAGTTCTATAGAAGCCTTATGCAATCAAAAATCGGTTGGTGGAGCATACCTGAGTCCGCCAGTATCTCTAACCGGCCTTTTACACAACAGCTCCTTTTTCGCGAGCCTCAACAGTGGATCCGGTCCCTTGATAACTGAGGCGGCCCAGACGATTGGTATGGTTGATACTATCGTTGTTCAGTCCGGTTCATCATCTCCCCTATGCTCAGCACCTCCTATGACGCCCTCCAGCTCCAACCGAGGCAGCGACACGTCCTTCGGTAATACTACTGCAGGATTACCACCAAACTCGTCTCTAGTCTTTGACAACGCAAATTGGCGTGGCATCGTCAGCACTCTGACGCGTGACCTTGCGCCTTCAGCTTACGTCGATCGAGCAGCCCTTGTTCTAGCTTCCAATGCCGACGACGCTGCGTCGACTATGTACGCATTGAAAGCACTCCGTATTGGCAAGGTGTACACCGTCGGATTTAGGACACCTCCTAATATCGCCAGCGGTCTTGATGTTGAACCTTTCAATAGCTTAGAGAACCTTCAACGGGCAAGGATGGTGCGTGATAAGGCCAGCCCGTTTGTAATAGTCTCTGCACTTAGCCCCGAGAAATCTAATATTGTCGGGATGCTTGTGCGCGTTTTTGGAGGTTCAAGGGGCTCGTCGACGCAAATCCGCAAGGTTTTCCTTAACCTGGCTGACGGACCGAGGAAAGGAGACCCTAGCCTAATCGCCGAACAGAGCGGCTTTGCCACGTACGGCGTGGTAGACACAACGGCTTTTACGACCGTGGAGACGTTTAGGTTGCTCGTCGGCCAAAATGTGCCGTACAGCTTCGTACGGCTAGCGAGTGGCCAGGGGATGTTTTAAAAGAGTCACATGATATACCCCCGATGGAAGTATTTGGATTTTGGACATAAGAGAACATTGGAGTTTGGAATCTGCGAACCATGTATGATCTGATTAGACGGCGTTTGGAGTAGACGATCTAACTGAGAACGCATCGCACGCCCCGTCATTTCAAGGTTGAGCAGGACCACTCACCTACACGTCGTAATCTTAGCCCGCGCCTACTTACAACACCAAGGTCTATCGGCAACGAATCGTTGAAAGCCAAATCCAAATTAGCACCGCACGAAAGTTCCCATAAGCAGCCCAGAAAGAATATATGCAGCCACATGTACCTATTGACGCCGTTGGGCTTCAATAACCCCTGCTGCTAGTCTCTTGTGCCACCCTACTCCTTTCATCGGAGTTAACACACCAAGACTTAGCACTAGGCCGTATGTGTGTGTTGAGGTCATAGCATGCTATGATCGAGGTCGACCAGCTCGGAGTTTTGTTAAAGTTTGGGAGGTGGTTTTCGTTGATGCGACCTCGTGCCAGAAGCCGGGACAATTCTCCGGGTGGCTGCCGAAGTGAAAAGTCAACTCCAACGCAGTGGAGAGAGGAAATTTCTTACATGTTGGATTATAGAAGCTACGTAGGTAGGTATGTGGATACTCTCTTGGAGTCTTGGACTGATATGTGTAAGCTCATATGGACCCCGAGCATGGCCAATATAGCCGCGGGTACCTGAGTCGGTCTATAACTTGATAAAACGGCTTTGGAGACGTCGTGGAAGGTCAGTAGGATAATTTCACAGGCTGTTTCTTAATTACAATATCTGCACGTTATAAAATATTTGCGCCGAAGCCAGAATGTCAGGCTATATAACATAGAAACTATTCTACGAGACGAAGCCATATGCAGCCAACCACGAAGAAAGGTTACCTGCGTCGAGGCAATGTGGAGGGCTAAACACCCCACAGTATTCGTCCCAAGCCCGAGTCCATGACATAAACTTATCACTTTCTGGTAGTGAATATACATGTCTGGATCCCGGGAATTGTACCACAAATGTAACATGTCAACATCTCTGGTTGCTACTAACAGGACGGGTCCGGGGTGATCCTCATGACCGGATCTGTCACCATCCTGGGTAGACACGGCCGCGGACTGAAAGTTGCATGATTCGGGCAAGGAGCCGCATCACGAGTAGTTTCGTCGCATAATATACCTAGGTAGGCATAACTTTTGCCCTCAACTCGCGCTATGTGATAGTGGGTTTTCTAAGAGTTCCATTGTTATCATTCCCGAAAACCCCCCCTTATTTGTAGGGAAAGGTAGATAGGTAGAGTCTAGGCATCGAAATACCCCTCGAAAAGTCCATAATATCGTGCTCACAAGATACTGACACTACCATTCTAACTCCCTAATAGAGAAAGAAGACCCCCACCCCCCTCTTCCTTAATACATTTATAGATAGATATGAAACTAAGCCTCTGAGACATGTCACTTCAACAGTTGCGTCTGCCATGCCATGCAATGACATACTTAAATCGCGAGCTAGATACAAATACTGCATTGGGGAAGAGGGGCGATCGGGTCCTCAAATGGCGAAGATTAACCCGGCTTTTCACGGCTGCTCGGTACCCCTGCTTTGATCGTTGTCAAATACACACCCGCATCTCCTTCCGAGATGAGGACAATGAGTTCCAAAGATCTAAGTGAGACGCGATATTTTAGGCATCTAGAATTACACGTGCCATCGTCGCGGCCATGATCTACATATGTACCTAAATTCACGACCAAGATACACCGTACGCGATGTCGATCTTTGTTCGTACGAGGCACTCTCAGGAACCCCGTATGCTACAGGAAAGGAAACAAACTGGGCCGATCCTCCAATTTGTGCATTGCAACACCAAAGGGATCTGTAATCTTTCGACCCACCGCCATCGATTCGGGTGCTTCCATGGTGGTGAACCGTTCCTGGCGTTAATCTGTGGATGCACGACCAAAGGGTCCCGCTGGCTAGCACTGCTGCTCCCACGCTGTCGGTATCCGTCCTCGAGCAGAACTTTAATATCAGTAGATCCAATGAGATGCCTCCTGATCATGATATCGAGCAGCCACTTGAGAATGGTTGACGTCTCACCGCTTCAAGCCTCGTCGCCTCCGGCTTGACACTTTCGAATTTATGGCACAAAGAATTCCCCGGCCAGGTTCACCTAATTCTCAACGACGAAGATCCAGGCCTTTCTACAACCCTAGTTCCCCAGACCGAGGGACTTCTTGATTTCTAGTCCGCTGACTCTTGGGATGCTCTGTAGTCGCGCCATGGCTCGGTGGGCTATTTAATTTAGCTGCAGCCTGATATCTCGCGCGGGTTCGTCATGCAAGTCATTCATCACCAGGATAAAAGATGCCTAGACCGAGAGCGATGGGATATAGATTAGGGGGGTCTTGAATTCTCTAACGCAATGCTGAGAGGAAATCTTCAACACATTCCTTAACAGGCAATGTGGAGCGTTAGGCGATAAGCTTCCTAGGCATTAGTAGTGCTCTGAAATCACGATACAATAAGATGATCGGCTTAAGGAATCTACTAGAAAAAAAAGACCATGACCGAGAAGGACCTTGGATTAAGGAGCTTACACACATATCTAAGGAGAATTAAAAAAGATCCGTGTAGATCCATAAAAATCTCGCTGTGGATGTTCAAAGAGGATTGAGGTATGAGAGCTTGCCTTCTTGAGTGACATTCAACAATCATCACCCCCAGGATCCTGTCAAAGACCTTGTAGGGCGCGAATGGGGTTTACCCCTGGTTACTATGACTCGGCTTCATATATCGGGCGTGACCAACGTTTGAAAAGCGCGGTTCCGCTGCCGGCGGTTATGATCTTGGTCGCATTACCTGGGGTCCTGCAGACGCGTAACTCTCTTGGCCGAAGACAATTCAAGTTGAGTCAAAGAATGCACAAAAAAACCCAAGCCTAATAGTATGAGCATACGCCAAGCCGGGAACTAAGAATATACTTTTTTTCGACGTTCCGAGGCATACCTGGTTTTGGACAGCTCCGAAGTTCTGCTTTATTTCGTAAGAGGGAAAAGAGAGAAAAAAATTGTTTGGCAAAAAATCGAGATGCGCGCCTGAATGAAGGTTTCTCATTCCGGGTGATTCAATGCCCATACATAGGACAACTCAGTTTGGACAACCGGCCGAAAAAGAATTGTGAACGTGACATGCCGATGACCTTCTTAGTACCTAAGCTAGAAGAAGCTCCGCCGTATAACACAGGTTTCGGGGTCGTAGGATACTTTAGCTCGACCTCTGACGGCTCGTGATGGGCGATTAATACCTCTAACAACTCTTTCGGAGCGGTGGAGTCGGCGCTTCTACGGCTTCGAATACCAGGGTGGAATGGTTAGTCAGGCTTAGGGAGGATAATGGGGATCGGATTCGATTGGTGCGCAACTGGAGATCCCGTCGACCCCCAGCACGTGGTTTACTTCGTGAAGAGTTGGAGTTCCCCTCTCTAGGGCTACCCTTTTTGCCCCCCCATCACCGTCACCTCCAACTCTTCCAGGCTTGTTCCTCCGTCCTTCTAGTGTATGTCCATCCCTATTGCGTATCATCCTAGGCTCAAGCTGAATGTCATTAAGCTTAGATTCATGGTAACGGCATAAGCCGGGACTAAGCTCTGCAAGAACCCCCTTTTGGTGACTTTTTCGACTGCTTGGTCCGACTTCGTAGCCAATACCGAATCCTTGCCTCTGTCGCCCTCTCAGTTCCCCTGCAACCTTCCCCAGTTGCCCCCGTCAGGTCCCGCATCGACAAGGGCCACACGAGCCGAGTGGATGATGAGCAGGACCGTGCTAAGAATCAGGTCTTTGCGGAGACTCCCAGTTTCTTCCCAGGATTCCAGCAGGGCTAATACGCCCTAAACCCCAACAGTTCACAAGCCATTCTTCTACCATCCCAGCGTCTCTCCGCATGAACCTTGTGCCCCCATCTTAACCATCTGAACGACAGACCACAAAAATTTCAACGTGCATGCACGGCGGCCCCCCAGGCCGTTGTCAGTTCCTTTATTAGTTCTTCTCCGCCATTTCTCTCCATGTCTCCAAATTCTAGAAATATAGCAGTGTCATTGGGCGCGTCAGTACCTGAGCTAGGTATTGTACGATACGATATGCAGCAGATGCTATAACGCCATTCGTCATTCCACCTCGGAAACCCGATCTATACAGCCGGCAACGTCTTTTGATAGCAAGAGAGGATGTGAGCTTTATTTACGATTCAACAAAAACCTCTATTCTAGTAGAGAGGAAAGATTAGGAGAAAGAAAGAGGTTGGGATTGGCCAGGTCAAACTACGACATTACAGGTTTCTAGTCCTCAGAGATCCTTCAACGAGACGGGAATATCTAGAACCTATTCAGCGCATCCTCGTCACAACGGTCTTTAACGCCTATTCGATCAGCATGAGTGTAGTGCCTCTCCCTGGGATTCAGCCCATAATTATGTCGCGGCCCCAAATCGGCATCGAGCGATTACCAAGTCGCCGCATGGGCAGCGAGCAACGAGAAGCAATGAATTGCAAGTCATGCCGGAAGCGGAAAGTAAGGCTCTCTTCAAACGGGCAGCAGTGGGTTCACTTAATTGGATTATTTTCCGGATCTAACAAATACCCTTCTTCTTGTAGATTAAATGTAATCGATTACGTCCGTCCTGCGAGGCTTGCCAAGTCTTTCAGTGTCCTTGCGTATATGGTATGTGATCGGTTTCTTTCTACTCCTAAAGAGAACCTCTTTAGCGGACTGAGACGGCAGAGCTGATTATATCCCTTGGTAATCTGCAGATGCCGTACCGAAGAAGCGAGGACCAAAAACAGATGTATTAGAAGCATTGCTAAAGAGGGTCGATGGTCTAGAAGCTCAGCTCAAAGACCACAGAAATGGAGACAGCCCACCAAGTACAGGAAACTCACAACACATTACGGCGGACGAAACGCCTTCCGACATTGGACTGGCGATATCTGAACCATCCTCTGAGCCAAAAGCGAAACGCCCAGCATTAGATATTGATCGAACAACGGAGATAGCCTCAGAATCCGCCATCTACTCACCTACATTTACTAACGAACCCCCAACCCCCAATCTCCAGATAGATGCGCTCCTGGACACTTACTTCAGTCGATTCCATGGTAAACCCTATCATATCCTTGATGAATCAACAGTACGGCAGCGGTTGCAACTCAACCAATTGCCTGGTTATCTCATAAACGCCATATATGCTGTTGCCGCTAGGTTCGCCTCTACATTACAAACTAAGTGTGCAAGTTACTAAAACCTATTTAGATACGCGGTTTATCCCACCGGATATCAACCTGCCGTGAAACTCAGCGAGGAATATGCTTTGCGATCGAGAAGCGAGATTGATACAGATGAACCATCCATTGATGCGCTTCAATCCCTTCTTCTCCTTGTCATCGCCTTCACTGCAGCAGGCAAGGGGAGGAAAGCATATATGCTCTTAAGTATGTTGAAACTTTACAATTCATATTTTATGAAGCTGTGAACTAACGGTCTCATCTAGCTACTGCTATTGGCATGGCAATGACTCTCGAGTTACATCGAGAGGTCGACCTGCAGGCTCGTATCACGACCGTAGAACGCGAAATGAGGAGACGCTTATTTTGGACCTGTTATCTCCTCGATAGGTTTATGGCCTGCGGATCAAAGCGTCCATGCCTCATTAGCGACAGGACGATCATTCTGCGCCTACCATGCTGGCCTCCAGGCCCATCCACATTACCGGTCGAAGGTGACTTCTTTCAGAACGGATCAAACCTTCACCACATGCAAGGGAGCGGGAGAAAATCGCAAGGGAGCAGCGGTATGCTCATCGATATTAGCCGCATCCTAGGCACCACAAATAGATATCTGGCGGCCGGTGGTGTCAAAGGCGACTCCCACTTTCCTTGGCATTCCCTTTCCGAATTATCTAAAATCAGACAGGACCTTGACATATGGGCTTCTGGAACTGATGATGTTTTTTCCAGCGTGGACACTCTATTTGGGCAACCTGATTCGACCGTACTTGTTCTCAGCAAACTGGTCTATCACTTGATTCACTGCCTAATTTATAGGCCCTTTCTACCAATTGACCTTGCGGAACTAGCTGGAACGGGACAACACCAGTCTTGGCAGATCGAAGCAACTAATATCTGTTTCTTACATGCGAATGCGATCGCAGAGTTGGTCGAACTCGGGAAACAGATGGCCTCCATTGAATGGCCAGCGTTCGTTGGATATTGTATATGTACCGCCGGTACAGTCCATATACACGGAGCACACTACCATAAGAATGGTGGGGGAGAAAGCCTGGGCGTACTATCATCTTCGGCCGAGTTCCTGTCCCGAGAACTGCATCAACTGAGCGATCTCAGCTATACCTGGGCTAGCGTGCTACACCAGCGCGATATTCTGCAAAGTGTTTACAGCGCCCATGCCGAATTGGTTAAGGGGCTTGCAAATCATTCGATGCGCTACAACCCGACTTTCAACCTTGAGGATTTCTTCGACCGTTATGCGAATATCGGTAGACCAGGTGGTCGCCCGTTCACATTCGATCCTGCGAGCCTGGGTTTGCCAGATGCTGGTATGGACTTTGCTACAGATACGTACCAGGGACATGACTTATATGCACCTCGCATAAACGTAGAATCAGAACGGCCAAATTTGAAACGAAAAATGGCTAGCCGGAGGCGGTCCGAAATGAGGAGCTTAACGCCAGTCAATGCCTCTCACAGCGGTCCTCTGTCTTCAGGATTACCCACCCCCGGTGCTCAATCTCGCCACTTCTCCTTCTCTACGGCCCCTAGTCCTACGTCGATGCTCCCAAATTCCAACCCACCTCCATCACATGCTGAGGATGTATCTAGAAAAACTACCCTGATGGCCCAACAGGGACGAGAGTCGGTGGATGACCAAGCCGCCAATGCGGCTGCCGTCGCTGCAGCAGGATTTGATTCCGTGCCTGAACAGCAAGCTCAGCAGCAGATGCAAGCGATGCCGGCAGCACCATTCTCCCCATCATATCACTACGCAACCCCGAGTCCAAGCGGCGACAACGAAAGCAGCCTCAGTGTTGCCAACTACGATCCAATGTTCGGCACAGTGCCGACTAATACGTTTTCATCCCCCACGCCTTGGCACGGAGTAGAGGATCACCGCAAGCAATCGCTTGTCCCCGCGCCCAGTCCCGGGGGCAGGAGTCATAACAGCAGTACCGGCACCGGGTCTGGGGAAGAAAAGGACCCGTTCCTAAGGCTGCTCGAGCAGCTTGCTGAGAACGAGCATGCTATCGGGCAGGGTAAGGAGATCGACTTCTTCCTTGCCGGCGCGCAGGGATGAACGCGTGCTTTTTTGCATGATACCAGACGTAATTTTATATACCCTTACCAATGAGCGGAAACATCCGGCGCCATGTCGGTGCCTGGATAGACTCTACTTGGAGCGATGTTTGTTTTTATGCTACGATGTAATGTTGCTGCACGAATTTTGTATGGCAAGCCGGCTCGAAGCATCTTAGCTACGGTTTATGTTAATCACGGGCGTTACACGGGTGTTTATGCGATACTTGGATTTGGACAGCGAGCGAGTATGGAGAGGCAACACTATGTATTTATAGGTTGGGAAAAGAAACATTCATGGCATGCACGGAGTATATATAGTCGGCATTTAAAGAGTAGGATAGCATAGCATTGTTGAATGTGAGCGGACGGGGTGCGAATAAGTACACTGTTTAACTGAACGATGAGATGGTTTTGAGGGTGGTGATGTCGAGATCACTGTGTACCTATCGCTGAGAAAGTGTATTTCACTTACTGGAAACTCGCATGCCCTTATGAGGAAGGGATAGGCCTCCCCTCTCACGCCTAGAAATTTCTAGAATTTAGGTAGCCTATAAGTCAACATCAGCTATGGCATTGGCAAAATTTAGTCAGCATATGCCAATACATAAAATTTCCGCTCAGCTGGTCGCCCCAGCCCTACAGCGCCCCCAGGTTAATGCTAGACCGAGCTCCGAGCTAGATACCTCGGCATCAAATGCACTGCTTAGCAAACACTGAATCGAAAGTCGCCAGTCGCCCCCAGCTCTGACTGCCGCGGACCGGCGCGCGGTAAGAGTCTTGCTACCGGCTCCTAAACCACCTCGTCATGCCTGTCTCCCGAATCGGGCCGGTAGTGAGTTATGTATGGTACTTCTTTCACTGTTTCAAGATTTAATGACGTGGGCGGCCCCAAGTTTAAAGCAAAAAGAGGTTCTTCTACCGGTCCGCTAGCTAACGGGGGAATCTTGCGGGCGCGGTGGGCTGGTAGTTGGAGAGCTACGATCCCAACTTTCGACAACACTAGAATAAAAGGGGGCCTGGCTGGCCGAGTTGGGCGTATTCGTGTTTGGGGTATTGGGAGTGGGTTGGGTGAGGCCCCAACGCTTGGTTAGAAGCCGGTTAGTGTGCTCCGTGGGTGATCCGCTTTCGAACGGCGCGACCCCGGAGGGATAGCCTGGTATGCATGGCGCCCGTGGGGAAGGGAAAGGGGGGAGCAAGGGGTAAAAGGCGGGGACGGTCTGGGATAGCTGGCGATCGACGGGTGCGGAGAATGGGGAAAGCGTGGAGATGGGATTGTCTGTGCTTTTGGGTCGAGCGAAGAAGCTTCCATCGACTAAACTTGAATCGGATTGTTGTGGTCTTTTAAAAAGGGTATCCAGTCAACTGGTCCAGTTTCCCAAGTAGGACACCTCCCCCCCTTATATAGATTATCTTATCTTACCTAGGTAAGCAATAGGAAGCCCTCGTATGCGCATTTTATTATGTCATCCCCGACTTCATCTAAATGTCCTTGTCTTTTCCTGTTATTATTATTATTATAATTTTCTTCCTGATAACTATTGCGCCTCTTATATACTAGGTGCATTTGATTACTCTACACTACGTTCCTAACTGATCCGCGCCACGAACCATGCTACGGTCGGCTTCTAGAATCCACGTCACTCTGCCCCCATTAACCAGATGCCGTATCTAGAATTTCGGTCTCTTTGTTGTGTTATAAACGGGGCATGCGACCTTGAGAGCATTGGTAATATTCGCCATATTGTATGGGGAATACACGATACAGGATGGCTCGATTGAGACCAGCCAGGCGCATCGAAAACGATAATATGGATGTTAGTAGTGGGTGTTCAACGTCATACACCCTACGGTCTGATCAGGATATTCACGGTGATGTACCTCTCTCGGCACATAAGATATATATAGCTGGAGACATCTCCGTCCTTTGCCCTAAGGGGGAGTAAGCCATCGCGGTAACGCGACAACTCTGTCAGGGAAGCGGTGTCGATGAATATATACCTTAGGTAGGTAGGTATTTATTCAGGGGCCAATAGGTCAAAGCCGTCTCGTTATAACAATTGAGACTGGCCACCCTATCTACTTTAAGTTATAGGGGGCTACTTTCACCTCACTTCATCACAAGAGTGATATCTCAAGCTGGTCATAAAGCCCCTATGGCAGCTAGAATCATAACATATTTTAACACAATAACCGCTAGCTTGGCCTACCTCTCTTCTAGCCAAAAAAGCTCTACACTGTCAACATCAGGAAATACGTTCCTAAAAGAGTACGGTCAATTCAGGTTCGGGAAGGTCATCATGGCTTTAAAGTGTATAATAGAAATGGCGCGGTTAGGTGTGAACCGATGAATGAGGACGAAAGGCGTCTAACAGTACCTCATTTAATGCAAGAAAATAATGTGGTATACCCCTGAGAAGTTAAAGCGA
Organism: Jackrogersella minutella; assembly: GCA_022578535.1. Classification (NCBI taxonomy): domain Eukaryota; kingdom Fungi; phylum Ascomycota; class Sordariomycetes; order Xylariales; family Hypoxylaceae; genus Jackrogersella; species Jackrogersella minutella. The sequence goes on from MU388246.1 coordinate 150,064, forward strand.
AGCGCTCCTGTGGCACCCTAATTGTTCTAATAAAGCTAGATACCTTACTGATGTCCCTTGACACCAACAACTTGTACCTATAGTCTAGAAGGTATAGCAGATGCATCCCTGGCCTGGGTCGGCGTTTCTATGATGTAGTCACGGGTTAATGGACTTCAGGGTGTTAAAGGGGGAAACAACCCTGCTACCATCACCAATGTAATAGGAGTCCCTTAGCAGCTCAATATTTAGAAAAGGTTGTTGTTAACCTAATTATTCAGATTGTCCCCAAGCTTTCCATACTATAAAGTCGAGATATTCCACGCTGTTACAATCAGCCTCTTTCGCAAGAACGCCAGAGACACAAATTAGGCGGTATTGACGCTATAAAATCACCGCCATCCTCTATTCGCCCTCAGGCAGAATATAATACATTGACTTTCTCTGGCCTGACGAGTATCTTGGTCTAATATGCTGTCACAGCTGTTAGGAAGAAACCATAGAAGCCTAGTTACATAGGAAACTATCTGCCTCTCGTGTAGGAAGGGAGATCTCAACCCAATAACAGCCTGTCTATTCAGCCTATGTTAGAGGCCTATGTTGCGAGAGATATGGGTAGTCTTTTACTTGGGAGATCGAGATGGGTCAGGATTGTACTTGTCGGGACTTCGACCTATTAAGACATAAACTCCTTAGAAGGGCGTATCTAAGACAATAGACAAAAGGACACAGCTTAGGTGTATCTCACGATTCCTAGTAGACTAGCTTAAAGCTCATTATGCAATAGTGTCGTTGTTGCTTCGCATGCTAGGTCGGCATCGTGATAGGAAAGCCATAATCACCGAAGCCGATGCCAGTAACTTATTTCTTCTTACCCCCTATTCCCTATGATTTCCAGCCCTCGTCTCTTACTAAGTAACGATATATAGTTAGCCAAGAAAACTGCTCGTCATACTATGCGGCATTGAATCAAGGAGCTCAAGATAATAAGATTGACGATAAAACGCATGCACTGGACCCTTGGAAGTCCAAAGGACTTGGGATCTGATAACTCATCAACGATCTCATTACCACAGTCGGTCATATATTGCCAAGAAATAACGACAGAAGGTCACCTAGCGATGAAGTATTTGATAAGGCAGGTCCGATGTAAAAAGAAGATGGCCAGAAGAAAGGGGGAATTAGCACCAATTCGAAATTCATCCTCGTGAATACAATACGCCAAAAGTCCTTCAACGTGACTCAAACTTACGTTACTAGAATTAGCCTCTAAACTCGCAAGAACAAGCGAATTGAAGCTATAAGAATTGTCTTGGGCATGTATGATATGGTCGCGACGACCTCATTCCACCGGAAGTCTTTCCAATCAAGGACTTCTGGATCAACACGGCGTTTTCGGACGACACCAGATGCCCCCAGCCCAGCCCAGCTCATCCCTTAACTCCGTCAGCTTACCAGTCGTCAGCTAAGGCGAGTCTATAGACGATGACGTACTAGACCTAGTTAAGGACTCTCAGCTTAGCCATCCTGACGCGGCCCGCTGACGAGCAGGACGCATAGATTGTGGCACAAAACTAGACGAGACATAGGTCACGATTTGAAACCAACACTGAGATAGGCCTTATATAAGTGGCCAGTATGGATCGACGTGGCTTGCCAAGATGTCGACGCAATTGTGTGGAACAAATCAGATCACCCCCAACATACTACAAGGGATATAAGAGGTGAGGGAGTATACTATCCATCCTAGTCCGTTCGCAGGATGGAAGTATATCCGGCGGTATAGCGTTGGTATTATATCACTGCACGCATTGGACTTCAAGCAACCGGCCGTGTAATCAAATAACTCATAGATCGGGCAAGGGGGAGAGGCATTAAAAATGTCATTTTTTGAGGACTGAAATTTCAAGACACCCCTGGGACCATATGGTGATGAGTCAGTTAGAGTAGCCTCAATAATGCGAAGGGAACCGGATAATATATTGATAGTTCTGAGGCCCGAAAGACTCGGGCAATGATCTCTACACGCCGACTACTGTGTTCCTCCTAACGGAGGCCTAGGGAAAGAAAAGTGCGGTTGGGGAGCGAGATCTCCGGGCTACGCAAGCCCCGGGTGACCGACTTAGTAGATGTCAGACTCTTCGCGGCACGCCTATCTGATGCTAGGCCGTCCGCGCAATCTAGCGTTGGTTGAGGCTGAATTAGACGCTGGTGATAGGTTGACTCGAAGATAGGGTGCACATGTAAGCAGAATGGCACACGCGTTCGCAAACCGTCTGTATTCTGAAGTGATGGCTATTGGAGTGGCGGCCCCTGGTAGGATCTTTTTCGACTTGGACCCCCCCGTTGGCGGGACTTTGCTTGCTTACCCCCCACCCGGCACACCGTTCACCATTCACCGTTTTCTTTTTTTCCTCTTCCAAAAATTTCCCTCAGAGTAGCAGACGACGCCTAACTAGGATCGCGATCCTTATAGCAGCCCTAGAAGCCCAGGAAAAGGAACAGGATTCCCGATCAGTCAATCACAGCTGATGGAGGTCCAGACCTGGCCGCGATGGATCGGGGCCAAGACTGAATTTAGGGTATGACAATGGATCCATCGATACAAATTAGAAGGTAAACACCTTTTTCGACGTTTGATGGATTGCTTTATCGTCATCTTTCTAGGTGGAAATGCGTTCGTGGCTTGGTATGCATATGACAAATGTTCAAATGCGTACCTAAGGTACCCGCCCTGCCCGCCCGCTCGGAGGTATGTTGAGTTCCCAGATATTCTCCGGTTCGTTACCGAGAAGCCAGGGAGTTGGTTTCATCACGGATTATGTACCTACATGTTACGTAGTGTTACCGGCACCCACCTCCTTGGGCGTCGCTTATTCTAATTCGTCCATATCCGATGGATATACCCTTCTTCGGCATAAGGGACATGACGTGCCATAAGTACCGGTGCCAGATATTCTGACAAAGGTACATATCCATTTGTCCGCTGCATCTGCGCCGCAGGGACTCAGCGACCAACCGGGGGAGCATCCGGCATTTGTCATTTTGTGACGACGTTTTGCTTCTTTGTGCATCTTCGCGCTGTTTCGCATCTCACGCCGTGAAACGCCATAGATCTGTCATTGATAAGACGAAGCCTGGGCAGCGTACGATTAATAAGCTTAACACACTTAGTGATGGTTCTAGATGCTGCTGGGGTGCACTTCTTTAGCGATACCTGGGGGTATTAGAGTGTTTCCAAGCCCTGAGACTTTTACAGGTTAGGTAGGTCCTTAGACAGCCTGACAGCTAAGAAATAGCTAAGACACCTAGTCTTTCATATATCCCACATCCCACATCCCACATTTTATCCCGTACAATATGAATATGATATAAAATTTAGACTCTTGATGTTGTATACAATAAAGATCTCCGATTAAATCCTACATTATCTCACGGCTTTTGCTATCAATAGACAGGGGTTTTGACTATGCCTGCCGAAAGTAAGCTAAGGCCAAGCAAGTCATCAATTACTAACCCTCCCGCTCCACGGCCCGATTGGATGGCGTTGTTATCAGCGAAAACATTACCCCGTGGGTTTTCGATCGTGGGGATGGTGGTCTCGGGTTTGGGCCATCGCTACTACTAATAAGGCATGTGAGAGATTCATATTTGGTTCAGGATGGTGACGTGCTAGACTGCAGTGCTGATGTATTGGATGAAAACGAATTGTGTGAGAGTGAAGCGAATGGCTTGTTGATTTTGGCATGTGTATGGTTATAACTCCAAAGGGGCTGAAACCAGATTCAGGGATAGATCGTGAAAAGTAATAAGTAAAATTTATCACCTTTCTATCTAACTGTAGTGTAGTATAATCATCCTAATAGGACAATACGTACATATCTAGCTCTAATTGTAAAAATCGATACTCAAAGATATGATCGATCTCCATTCCCGCACAGGCGCCACTCCGATCCCCAATTCACACGGAGTCGATGCAGATTGCCATACTCCGAAAAACGCCGTCTAACCCTCCAAGTCTAAATCTTAGAACGCTGATCATAGGATAATACACCTTCCATGGATGATCCCATCCGGATGTGAAACAATCTCATTAACTCGTGACGATTTCGTAGATTAGAAATTTATCATCACCAGCCGAACTGCTCGCAGTGGACTTCGACCGCGGGGCCGTCGACCCTGATGCAGCTAGCTGCCACCTGCCGGACCACACTTGTGAGGCTGTCGGGCCCGCAGGAGGCGATGAGCACTCGTTGGTTCTTGGTGAGAGATTTCACTGCGGACCTTATCTCCGCCTCTGTATCGGGTCGTCCAATGATGATCGGTAGATTTAGGTTCGTCGTACTCGTCGCCGCGGAAGGGATATCGAATTGCCGTGTGTCTCTCTTCTCCTCTCGGTCGGACTCGTATCGGGTAGCCGCAGAAGACGCCGGTCCACTTGCAGCGATGTAGTCGGAAGTGTTGCCTTTTTCGAGGGCTGATGGTCCTAGGTCTGTCATGGAGGTGTCTGAGGCCGAAGGACGTTCAATAGAGGAGTCTTGGTTGGAGGAGGATGGTCCTAGTCTGGTAAGATGGACCTTAAGGGCAATCCTAGGTGCGTGAACATGATTACGAAGGTTATTAAGATGCTGTGTGAACCATGTCAAGTTATCTAAAGGAGTATTAGCATGCTTCTGCATCAAAACGAATTCATCAACTAATGAGGGTGCGGTCGAGTACGTACCGTGTCCCTTGACAGCCCATATGAAGTCAATTTTCTGCTTAGAGTTTTCTGACATTCGTCGAAGCATGTCGGACGCTATGCCGAATGTAAAAGTTGCACCAGAGCCACCTGCGACCAAGACAACCTTGTCGAAATCCATGGGGTCGGGTAGTGTACCATACGGACCCTCCACCGAGACCTTGAGGCTTGCTCCAGGGTTATCCATTGCGTACTCATGAAGATCCCGAGTGAACCCGCTGTATGAGTTGACGATGAGTTCTAACGGGTCGTTGGCCACGATAGTGAAGGGGTGAGTCTCAAAGGCTCGAAGTTTCGGGAGCCACACATAACAGTGCTTGCCGGGTCGGGCACGTGCCATGGGCTTCTTAAGTACTATCCTAGTACCTCCGTTTGGAAGAGCGTATATAGTGGCCTCGTTGTTGATGCTGTTGTATACCAGCCGACAGAACCGGATGAGACGATCGGCGAACCATAATGCAGCAAGAATCACAGTTGCGTATAGTGTCTGGTCGGCTTTGAAGCTGGGACGATGTAAACCTAGAGCGACAACCATGACGAGGAACAGAACCAGGTGTATGATATAGAAGAGCTCATATTTAAAGTGCCTCAATGTCATACCGGCCAACGCCGAGAAGAACATGGCAAATCCAACAATAATACCGGCTGTGACGACATCCTCCCGGAGGACTGAAATTCTTCCTACACCGATGAAGTAGGAAGAATAGATGGCACCGTGGCAGATGACGTATAACACTGTGGTGTACCCAGCGATTCGGTGTAGGACGTTGAGTCGCTCATAGGAATAAGCCGTAAGGAATGCTAGAGGAGTGTTCTTCAACGCAAGAAAAACCACCAAGACAAAGTTTCCCGTCGCCATCCTAGAACCTCTCATATTAGCATAACAACCTTGGAGGAGGAAGTAACGTTGTGAGAACTCACCAGCCAAACCGAGAGGCTACATTGGCAGAGACACTGTAATCAACACGGTAGAAGCTGAAAGTGCAATTCAGAGCCACGTATATGATCACAACAATAGCATGTCCAACGGATGTAAAGCCAAGTAGGTTCCGTACGAATATTCTTCTTGTAATTCTATGGCAGACTATTAGATTACCCAAGTGTCTTTCTTCTTTAGCGGGGATACTTACCTGGACAGAGAGATGAAGGGCAGCAAGATCGGGTTACGTGAACGAGACCAACCAAGTTTGACGACTGTGAGACGTAGCCAATGAGCGAGTATGAAGACGCCGATAAGTGCACTGAGTGAGGCTGCATATTGGGTTAAGATATCTGTGTTCACTTTTTGTCGTGCCGCCAGCCATGCTTCTTGTGCGTGTTCAGCAGCCGCCGCAGCTGAAGCCGATGCTTGTGGACTCGTAGACGTCGACGACATGATGGCCTAGTAAGAACAATGCTTTGCTACTAGGACCAGTGAGTCGTAAGACGGACGAAGCAGCTATGTCTTATAAATGGTAGCTAGGTGATGAGCTATGGGTAGCTGGGATGAGGACGCGTCTCTACCTAGGTACTAAGTAATGGCTTTGTTATATGATGCTGACTGATCGGGACCGAATGTAGTACGGTTGGGTCATATCAGACTCTTTAAAGGAACGAGGAGGATCTCAGCAACTCAGCGTGGGGTACAGACGTCAGCCAACGACTATGCTTCATAATCCTATTTGCAAAGAGGAAAATGAGGTGGGCGCAGCGAGAGTTATATCATAAGTTGTCCCCCATGTTGGACTGGGTCATCCTGAATCGTGCACCCTGGCACTTAAGCACATGTCTGTGTGGTTATACTCTTGACTCTTGTATAGTAGCCATGTATAATAAAAGGCCATACCTAGATGGATCTCTATACCCAAAGGGGAAGTATTAGATAGGCCGTAGCGCCGATTCGTCCATCGGTCAAGAGTTGAGATAAACTCTTCATGTGGGATACCAACCATGTCCATCAAACAGGGGCATAAGAGGTGAACCGCCAGTAGTGATGAGGCCATGATAGGTACAGGCATCTTGGCTTGTCATAGTTGTTGAAAAAAGTTACATTTTTGGGGTCGGCGGGAATACGGTACTACGCTCGGAGGCAGAGAAACAAGGCCTTCACGAGTCATGATCAAGAAGTTGACTAGGTAGGTAGATTGAGCACGGGTTTTCGCTAGCTAATGTAGTTAAGGTGACATAGTCATCCTGGAATCCAAGTAGACGGAGGAGCTATGAGATAAAGTAGGCTGAATTAGAATACAAGCACATTCTCATCAGGGAAGGAGGACAAAGAGAAAAGAAAAGAAAAGAAGAGGGCCGGTGTGGTCTGGATCCTGAAGATGGAAACTTTTGGTTGAGATGTTGAAAGGTGGAAAGAAGATGGATGATGGATGACATAGGGTGAACGTATAACCATTTAAGAGGTACCTAGGTACCTTAATCCTAACCTGACTAATGATGTTCTTTACCTACCTGTACGTAGTACGCATCCTAGACGCATCCCATGGATGTAGTACCGGCCATCAGGGGTGTTACTTAGGTACCGGTAGGGTAATTGTTAGGCTAGGTACCCAGGGCTAGGGCTGCTACCTACTGTTATCCATCTATGATCTTTGGATGACACTAGCAGGGTTTCAAAGTTTAGAATTTACTGGCCCGCAACAACTAATCCCCCGTTCCGCGCTGCTTAAATCGATTAAGGTAGGTACTTTAGGTAGCGGATTTTTTGTTATTCGTCCTCGGCCTTGATTCCTTTCCCTTTTCAGCATTTTCAGACTTCGATTTTCTTCCTAGCACCCTACCAGCTTATACCATATTACGAGAAACCTTGTTCGCCATCCTAAACAAGCTACAGTCGGAAGTCTTGGTAATATGGATAAATTTTTCGGGTCTTTTCAACCCTGACAAAGTCCCGGATGGAGTGCAACCGTTTGCATATTTTAACCCGATTGGGACAATTCCTTAGTCTTCACTCCTCCTCAGTGGGGATGTTCCGTGTTGTCTAGTTTTTCTACCGGGGCGCCATCTACAGTCCGGCGGAACAGATAATCTAATCTTGGTCTTGAACTTTCCAAGACTTCGTCCGACCGTTGCGGACGAGCGACAGCGTGTTGACTCGAGATCTCGGGTGCCAAGACAGTAGGTCGCCGTTTTACGATGAGGAATACGATAGCCACCTCTCTATCATCATCAAGTTTGAATTCTTGCACGGCACCGCGAGAATCCTTGTCTTTTCGCGAACTGACAAATTCAACCATGATTCCTAATCTCGACCCAAACTATCTTCGAGGCAGCTTTGCTATGGTGTGAAAATACATCGCATTGCATCACATCGCACCGCACCATAGCCCTTTGATACCGGGTCCGTCTGTAAATGGTAGGGCCGAGGGTAGATCTGTCCCGCGTTGCGGCCTAAAGTATGTACAGTCGCTGGGGACGTCTGTTTATGCTCAGTCAAAGATCAGAAATCAGAAGTCATCCGTGACGGACTCGGTATGCGCAATCGGTGTGGCTTGGCATTCTCCACGTCTCGTTCTGATTACCAAATATCTGGAGTTTTTGGCGTTTCGGTGCATCGCCCTCAGGTCAGAATCGACATCTTCTGTTTTAGGTCTAAAAATGTTTCGTCTAAATCTGCAGTTTGCTCCCTCGCGTCTTAAAAACCATCATGATTTGTAAAGCGGGTCGAGTCTGCGTCAGCGAGTTGTCAGCCAGCAACTGTGAAAGCCACTATCAAATTATTACTAAAATGACCACTGACGGGTCAGCGAGACGCGCTCAGCCTCTACGTCGCGGCTAAGATATACCGAGTCCAGAACTTGCCATGGCGCTAAGGACTTTTCTACTAGCGCGAGAAACGACCCTATCTCAACTAACGTTTAAACTATTCATAATGGTCAGTCAAAATGGAAGCTTGACTCTAGTCATCTACAGAGCAACCGTATACACAATGGACCGCGGTTATGGGTTTCCACTATAGGTACCTAGGTAGGTATGATAACAGCCCCTGTTCGATGCCTCATTTAGGCAGTTCGCAAAGAAGAGACGAGAAAACAAACATTATACAACCACAGAACCAACATAAACGAGACAGTAAACATGGTTATGCCCTTTTTTGGCTTGTGATTTTACGATCCAGAATAGATAGAGTCATTTCCCGATACCTCAATTAGCAGCAGGTCATATGATAAGTTGTTACATATGTCAACCATCCCAAACCCCATCATGTTATTCCTCTGTCTCAAGGATTGCTTACCTTCTAATCTGACTTAGCTCGGGGCCGATGGCATCGACTATTACGGCCTAATTAAAATGAATGATCCTATCAAAGAGTCAAAACCATGAGGCTCTTTGTGTTTTAAGGATGGCATGCTGTATCTATCGGCCGATAATCTAGACCTAGGTAGACTGTCAAACAAAAACCCCTGGGTCCGTGACAACTGTTAATGCCGACTTGGTATAGCTAAGGACTTATGCATCGGGCTCATTCAGCAATTGGTAATACGAAATATCTCGGAACAGGCCCGCTATAAATCACCTCATCCAAGTCGATTCAACTACTGCTTTCACCTATTCCCATCACTCGGAATTGTTCATACATACCACCTAACGAAACTAGACTCTCGGTATTGGAGCGATACAACGATACCAACTCACTAGATTGCACGATGGGGACTTCAATAAAATCGATACAAATAGAGACCGGAGCACGGGGGCCAGGCTGTTCACATGGTCTTTTACCACGGAGGTAACCTGTGTTGATTATCGGTGAGGGGGCAATCTAACCCCAAATGTTCACCTTGATCTCTCCATCTAATTCGCGAAGGGATATAAATAAATTAGCCCATCCTACTGGGTTACTGAGTCGTCCCTATAATTATATTCGGTAATTATTCACTTGGAAAGCTTAGCAACATGTTAATATCAGCCTTATAAGCCTCTGTAGGTTTCTTTCGTTCGTTCCGCTTCACTATAGCCGTCAACTTTTGAGCCAGTACATACAGGCATGACGCCAAGGTTCTTCAGCGCACACACCAATGTATGATTATCCTCACTGCTACACCACTGGCAGAGCGAAGACTACTCCAACTCGTCTATAGAAATTAATATGCCATGAGAGCCAACACGTCGCATTGGGACCCGTGGGCAGTATCATATCGTATATATGTCTATGTATGTGTATATATTACGCCGAGACAAGAATTCTGGGGAAACCATGAAGACACTTTATTGTTTATTGCTTATTTCCCCGGATTAACAGCACCCGCAATTATGAGTCCCTGGACGTTTCCTGTTGGCGTCGTACGATCCACGGCACATGCAACGACAAGAGCCGGCATGTCTGCAAGATCAAGCTTTAAAAACATGTTTGGCGATAATTAATTGGGGTTCCAGCCTCCGGGTCGTTTTCGATGGACTGTTTGAAACTCCCGGCAATACAACCTTTACGTAAGCGGTAGGACGGAGATGAGTTAGATATGACTTCCACTAATCCGTGCTCCTAATCTAGATTCCTCATAGTTTGTTTATGTTTTGCGATATAAACTTCATTAGTTGACGCCGTTAGTACCATCTTAAGATCTAAGCGAAAAACACCGCCCAAGTCCGCCTTCGACGGTCCCTCAACGGTCTTTCCTTGGGGACCGCTGCACGCCTCGCAGGGGGTTGCGGCGGTGAGATCAAATTCAGTCGGTCCTAACCCCAGACACCAATTCCATAATTGCCCCGCGCCGCCCGCGTCAACTACATTTAGTGCAACATACAACTATCGCGAAGCACACAAAGCGTCATAAGGCCGATAAATATGTGCTTTTCTGGGGTGAAGCCAAGCACTTCAAGTGTCTACTCCAAGTAAATGGATTGTTAAAGTAAGCGAAACGCGGCAGGGCATGCGAACACTACTACATTCTGAGTGAGTATTCGCACCGATGAAAATTGACCACAATCATAGCATTGATTGAATGACAACATAGCTTTATCAGGAATCATATTCTTTTCTCATGGATCTCCTAGCTCTTTTGGGCTCAACTACCGTAGTTGAGAATGTCTGGTATCTATCCCTGCCTACTTAGTTGTTCTATCCATTCTATGTATGTATTTCTGGTGCTTTAAGAGACCCATACTTACATAGGTAAATGGGTCGAGATACAGTAGCCAGCATCGCAACATCATAGATGCGGGAATACCCGCCATCCACATCTTTACCCACCATCACTCCAAGAATACTTAGTAAAATGGGGACATGATTCTATTCGGCCAATTTACGAGCCTATCATTAATGACAAAACAGAGACTTCATGAAGTGGAACTGAGCTTGAGTTCAGTATCTGACTCGTTGAACATTTACTTCAACTATGTGTAATCTTTTAGCTAGGTCACTTTCAGTTTAACGTCGCAGAATTTCCCGGCCGCTAAGTTAAGAGCACGGGAGGAGGCCTCCTAGTTTCCTAAGCTTATTATGCGGGAACATAGGGGTGACGCGGCGTTGGGCCGGCGAGTGTAGAGCTAAACATGACGACTGAGTCGCGCCGTCTTAACGGACCTTAGGAATCAACTTCAACGAAGACTTGGATCTATGTGTACCTAGCATAACGAAAGTCTGGTTTCTGGTCTAAGCCACGATAAAAACCGTGACGTATATTCAATCACTGCATCAGAGGCTAACAAATCTAGTCTTAAGCCAAACTGAACTTCTTCCAAGATTCGATGCCGCCCCTGCCTGCGATCCAGCTGTGCATAAGGTTCGATACCTCTATTGCTCTACGTCAAGTTAATCCGCATCGCCAAAGATTACAAATCGCCCGGTATATCGGGATGCGCTACGCACCGTGAAAGATATTTCTATTATCTCCGCCAACAGGATTCCTCGGAAATTCCTTTAGTTCCGGCAATGAAGATGCGATGATGATCGTCAACATGGCGCAGGCAGAAATCGTGGCCAGTGCATCATGATTTAGTCATTGATTACATCTGTATGAGAAGCTGAGAATCAATAAAGCGGCTCTCCCATGTTTTGTCACGAGCGGAACGCGCCCGGATGTAAATGATACCGAAGCGCGGCCTCTCCACATGGACCATACATCTCTTCTAAGAAAGAAAACTCTCCGAATTGGCATCCTAATGGAGAAAGTCATCAAAATAAGGTAACTCGGAGATTTCTCGTCAAAAGGACAAATGCGATCTGTTTGACGCCATCCACCAGAAGCTCGACGAAGAAGGTGGCGGAGCGAAGTCAATTTCCATATGGCTTCTAGAATCAGACTACCTACTAATACAGTTGAAAATAGAGTCGGTGCATTATATTTCATGTCAACGGAGAGGTACTGGTCTCGGCTTACATCAAGATAAGAACATTTAGGGGTATGACGACGACTAACATGAAGCTGTGGAAGAGCCAGGCTCATGACTCTATTCATAGTTCAATCTGTCATATAATTACACAAACATTCAGTTGTAAGCGCACTTAATCCATGGTGACTCATCTGGATCACGTCCTGTTTCTACTACACGCTGTGAGTGTTTCATTTTTGAACATGGGACGTCAACATAAAGAAGTTAAAACATGGTTTCTTGGAAGTTGAATCAAAATCTCATGGCAGGTTTATGCGAACAAGTGTTTTATTGATAGGGTCAAGCCTAACCTGCAAAAGCAGTACCAAACAGTGCATCTAACCCTTTTACCTAGCACCCCTAAAATATAGTTTTCTTGCATAGCATATCAACAATCCATCTCCTAAAAGCCAAAGTCAAAATTGCGCGGGGAAATCACTAGATCTACGAAGTAAGCGATCATCGAGGTGCCTGGGACGTGGGCATCGGCAAGTTCAAGGGGCTGAGGAATCTCTTGCATGTGGTGCGGATTCCCTCCGTAGTCTCGCGGTGAGGGCACGTAGTGGCAATTGCATTTAGCTCATTCGCGGCTCCGAAGATGTTGTCGAGCATGTCCCGGCGCTGGTGTCGGTACATCTGTGTTCGCGCGTCAACCCGTCGCTCGAGCTCCTCGTCGTTGTAAATACCGTACCTCATGTCAATCTCGCGTTGTAATTGCTCGGAATCTAAGCTGTTTAGGCGATCTAACTTCATGGTTTCGATTTTCATCTCCTCTGTAGCTAGATTCATCCTCAAGTTGTGAATATTCATGGAATCCCGGAGGGATAGCAGCACTGTCATGAGAGGATCGCCCGCGTCCATCTGGTCGATGCGCTCCATCGCTTGGTCGATGGCCTCTTCAGCGGTGAATACGTCGCCATTTTTAAGCCCTAACTTGGTGCAGAGGGCAAGAACGCGATTCCGGAAAGCCGTGGTCTTCGCGTTCGATTCTTCGATCGCGTTGTAGTACTCTCTAAGATGATTCCGGTCCGCGACATTCTCTAGCCATCTATCAATGAGGGCCTGCGAGTCCTGTGCTAGATCCCGGTTTCTCTCCCGCAATGCCTTAAGCTCCCTGACAATCTTCATGGCATCGAACTCGCCGGGCGCCTCTGTAGTTGGGGTTCCCTCTTTAGGCCCCTCGGCTTCTTTTACCTGCTGGTCGAGGTCGTAGATATGCTGCTGCATATCTGCGATCTGCCTGTCCTGCTGTTTCATCTCATCTCGGACACCATTCTCCCGTCCTCTTGACTCTTTCAGCTGCTGTTCGAGAAGCTCGATTCTCGCCTCTCGATCTCTGCGGTGCTGATGACAAGCTCTGAGTTCGGAATCCACTCTTTGAAACTTGTCAAGAGATACAACATCCTTTGGTTCGGACTTGGCTTTGGCGAGCTCCTCTCGCAACTTGGTGACCTCATCCTCCATCTTTGCGAGTTTCTTTTCGCATTCCTCATCGCCTTGTTTGCTTTGCAACTTTTTAATTTTCAGCTTAAGCAGCTTGATCTTGTCGTGGGTCTCCTTTCTCTCTTGAGCAAGGTTAGGATGCTCTGCTTCGGCTTTGGTGAGATCCTCTTGGAGCCTGGCGTTCTCAACCTTCATCTTTTCTAGCTCTGCCTTGGATTTTCCATCGCTTTCGCTGCCTTTGTCGCCTTGCAGCCTCTCTACGGTGTCCTGAAGTTCCCGAATCCTCGCGTATGTCGCTTGCCTTTCTTGAGAAAAGTTAGCCATTTGGATCGCGAACATGCCGATGTGACTTTCATTCTCAGCAAGGAGGCGATTGAACGCTTCAATGGGGACTTCTGTTTTCCCTACGCTGGCCCTCTTCAAGTGTTCAATCCAGCGATTTCCTCGAACTCTGCGTAATCTGGTCATCATGTTCTCACGCTCCTCGTCGGTAGCCATCCGGCCCTTTACTTCCTCCCATCTAGCAACCTCTCGCGCGGCTTCGGCCTCGATGTCGTCTTCGATGTCGTCTACGCCGCTAAAAGGACCGGACTCGGCTTTCTTCCTGTAGTATTCCCTAATTCTTTCTCCCTCGTTCAAAGGGTCAAAGTTGGGGTCAGGCATCGAGAATCCATATGCAGATGGATCAAACGTATTTCTATTACCGTCACTAGGCGGCGTTCCCTTGTTGGAAGCGTTCTGACTTTCCGAACCGCTATCCGATGAAGGCGGTCCTCTAGGGGTACCGCTCGACACTCCTTTCCCCTTGCTGGTCGAAGACTCGCCGGTAGTCATTTTGTCTTATAAAAAGCTTAGATGGATGGACTAATTTCAAGCTTATTTAGAAGTTGAAAGTTTGGGCGCGACGTTCGGGCAGTTGCTTAGTCTTCAAGATTTAGGTATTACAATGCTATTTGTATTATTTGCTAAAAGTTATTCCTATTGAATTAGTCTTCTTACTTTCCAGTACTTATACTCATACCCAGTATTCCTCAACTAAGGCACTCGTGCATGTGGCTTGCCATGTTGAAACTCTCGTAGAACAGTTCCTTTTCTCCCTGAAAGCAACCAAGGCAGCGACCGTTGATGTCACTTGAAGGCTACATAGAAACTGTCTAGACATGACAAGTCATTGTCTCTATCTTATTGTATCAATGTTTTGTTGAGGGCTGAACAATTTCACAGTGAATAAAGAGATGCTATTCTATCATGAAACGTGTCAACTTAAGACAAAGAGCTAACTAGTTACGTGTAAAGCCAGCTCAGAGGATCTGCTGGCAATGTTGTGCTAGGCTACAGTCTCTTTTGGATATCTCATCATAGAATACCTGCACTGGGAAGTTGGTGATTGAAGCATCATCATTAAAAAGAGTGACCTGAACAAAATCGATGGCAAAACTGGAGAGCTTCGAATGCTACCTATCACAGACTAGAATTGAAGGCAGATACTTGTATTACAGAAGATGAGCACTTTTAGCCAAATAATGATATATCTTAAGAAATGGTCTCTTCCCAAAGCCATACGATTTATCAAGGAATGGCGGTCAAGGAGCTGACTAGTTAGGTACCTAGAAGAAAGTAAGAGATGCTCACAATTTTCGGCAAAGGTACCTCTATTTCTCTAAGAAGAATCCCATTCAGGATAATATCATCAAATCTCAAATCTTGTCTCCTATCTACAATTCATTTCATACTACATTGTGAGGTCCAAGATAATATACCCATGTCTCTTAATAAGAATTTATTTTCCTCTAATAGCATTCAAAACAAGACCAGGAGGCTTCCTTCCCATAGAAAAACTACGAAGACCGTGTTTAATGTGATATTATCATGCAAAGTGTAGCGTACCTAGACAAACAAGGAACGTGGATATTTCTCTACCTGGGGTTTCTAAAGGTCCCAGAGAAAATTTAATCGACTTCTAGAGGCATATACTATAATATTAGGTACTTGGGAGGCATATAAGCGATGGGTGCTCGGTTTGCAACAGGTAATTATGGGAGCAATATTCCCAGGCGCTTAGCCGGTGCCATGAAACTGCCGAATGTCGTTCAATCACCATTATTTTCATTCTTTTCAAGTTACATGCTGCATTGTCTTGCAGAAAGTTCTAGAACCTCAAATGTAGATAACCTTAGTGTTATAGGGAGGTTTTTATCTACAGTAAATGTTGTATGATGTAAATATCCCATACCAAGTAGAAAAGGGAAGGTAATGAATGGATTAATGACCTAGCCACCGATTACTATATTATCTGAGATAAAGAAATTATATAAACATATTAACATTTATAGGTACATAGAATTCTCGTAGAACTTTCTTCTAGTGAATGAATATCAAGTCAGAATGGGTGGTGATACCACCATGCGAATAAGGGGGTGTCAAGCGACGTCTTACGCAAGCGCTTAGTGACAGGTATTTTCTAGTTGAACGTCTATGCAATACCCTGACACCTTTTCATACACACCGCTAAGTTATTTCATTGAAATACTAGCGCATATTACAGGTAATTGGCACGTTGTCTGATGCAAGGGATGGAATAGCTAGCCTTGCCCCTCTGATCCCTGATCATCGCATAAAGCAGTTACCAACAAGCAGCAAAGACTGAAATTTAGATTAGAATACGGTCCATCTGTAGCCAGTCTTAAATATGAGTCACCTCCATTTCTATCTTGATACCCAATGAGTTGGCACTGATATCTTTGTATAGTATGTCGATACAGAAAACAAAATGATAACACCGAAACCCCTTTCGAACTAGTCCCCTTCAGTTATCCCCCGTAACACTCCTTGTCTCGGTTATGTCTTGAAAGTCCGCGTGTTTCCTAGCACACGGTAGTGATACCACTGAGGATTAACCGTTAAATGGTCTCCCACATCCATGGATTCCGTGGCGCCAGCTAATACCAGCTCCCAATCATGTTCAACACAATACCCACCAAAGTCTTCCATTTCTTTGTCTTCCGTTACTCAAGTAAGCGCTGAATATGTATGGGTGTACAGAAAGACCAATTACACAGAATCGTTGAGCAACCCTACATGATCTTACCAGGTCTGTAGTCCCTATGAATGGACATCATCACATCACAACAACATGAGAAAAGACGAAAAAAGGACAATGAAAGAAGGGGCGCCTAGGTGAAAATAACTATATGGATGCTATGGGTTGATACTTTGTGACCATGTGTACTTGTACGGATTTGATTCGGCATATCATCCTCTTCCAGGTGCTTCTTTCAATGACCACTCATATGGGAGACCTAGTAGTGGAGGAGAATCTTCAAGTATACATAGGCTTTTTTAGTTCTCTATTCATTCCCTACCTAGTGTAGCCTACGGGAACCTAATGTAGGTACGGTTCGGCACTGGGGAGCTAGGGCGCAATGTCTCGGATAGGTTGCCCGCTAAACATGCCTGATATTCTAGATTTTCCTACCATTCCCACAATTTTAGAGCCCATAAATATGTTACGAAGTTATGAAGCTAAAGAAAAAGGATCAAGATTGGTTTTGCCGTTGGGAATCTAGACCACGATATGGTGCTTTGTTATATCGTGTAGAGACGCTCCAGTTATGTATCAGATATAAGATGACAAACATAACAAATGATGGAATACTGAAACACATACCTAATATTTACCTGACAAGTTAATCTGACCTGCAAGGGGGTAAGGATTTCATACTTTGACAGTTCTAGAAAAAGAAATTCATTCAACACGCAATCTGGCGATAGAGCCAAGTTATGATCTAAAGAAACAAATAAACCTCCAGCTATAACACCAATCAACCTAGCCTGCCTAGGTAGATAGATAACAATTTCGCACGCTACTGAACCATGAAATCATCGAAACACTCTTGACGCCAAGTTCCAAGAGCCAACCTAAGCAGAGAAGGGAATAAACTGAACAACGCCATAGCTCCTCTGAAGCAAAGCTCCCCATAGCCAACCCTTTCCACGGTGGTCTAAGACGGCACATGGTCCTCAGAGACTACCATGCTCATCCGACCGCTTGTAAATGAGATCCAAGATCCCGCTATTGATATCCCCTACCCCCAGCTCGCGAATGCACTAAGGGGATCGTTCACCATAAAGAGTCGCTATCAACCATACTCCTCTGCGGAGCAGGTGGTACCGGATAGCTCATCTTCTTCGGTGAATAGTTCGCGCGAGATGATTTGATGCTTGAACGATTGAAGGTCGGACTATTCTGAGCTGAGGGTAGTTCGTATTGGGTTGGTCGTATCGGTCGGAGTGGTGTTCTGGAAAGCCTCCGGGTCATCGGCTCTGACCACGAGTCGCGCAAAACCCATCCTGGGAAGAACACCATCAACAACAAAGTGGAGAGCAGTACCATCAATCCGTCAAGTACTAGCAACAGTGTTTCGGACTGCGCAATCGAGCTGTCATACCCCTCCGCGACTACAACAATTCGATAAGCAGTTCGCACCACAAGGAGAAAAGCCGCAAGCGAAAATGCTGTATATGGCGTGCAAGTCAGTATGTTAGAATTTCATCACTGCTTTCGCGTCCACCTACCCAATAAGAATGCTCTGAAAGAGCCACTGTTGTATATACCGGCATACTTGATATCCAATATGTGGTGCCTCGTGCGCACGGCAATCGCAAACAGCATAGCATGGCCAATGAAGATAACTAGAGCAACAAGTTGGATAGCGAGTCCAGCGACAAGGACGCGAACACCGGTGTCGATCTCAATGGATGTTAGATCATAGAGCGATTTTTTATAGACTGCTGACTCACTTCTTCCGGATCATCTTGAATCGTGCAGACGAGTCCCCCGGCTAGCTCGAGCACAAGCGATGAAGCCGTGAACGCGTAGAATAGGTATAAATACCAGCCCGGCCTCCAAGAGCGAAACTCCTCACCGTAGACGGTGACAATCTGTGGCATGATGAGGAACATAGCGCCGCAGATAAATGTCGGGCCTAACATAGTTCCAATCAAAAAAAGGATGAATCCGCTTCGGTCTGCTGGGCTGTTGTGCAACAGAACTCGACCGATGTAGCCCACCACTTCCAAGGCGAGGCCTGTGCTGATGATGGCGGCGAAAATGGAGCTCTTGTATTTGATCCCTAAGGCGAAAACTAAGGGGATCATGATGGCAAATAGTGCGAGGAAGATGACATTTCCAGCCACTGAAGGTTCGTATGTAAGAAAGACTCGCGAGCAGTCGCTCGAGGTGCAATCAGCGGAACTAGCCATGTTGCGTCGCTGTCATCGCATTTGCTGAGTAATGTGAAAAGACTGGAAGAAGTCCTAAGAGAAGAGAAGAAGGGTAAGATATTATGTCTGTCGGCTGGGTTCCATATATATGGTCGAGAACCCTACCTCTGTCAGTCCCGGCAACCTGGGAAGGAAACTCGTAGGCGCTTGGGCGAGAGAGAAACTGGAATCGGGTGAACCATTATCATGCATCGGTCCGAGGGAAGCTTGCTCTACAGTGAACCGATAAACAGGACCACCCTATAAGATGCGAAATCCGTGTAACTTGAGTTGGCCAGCCCCGGCTACAGCCCGGCATAAGATTGGAGAATATCCTGATCCACGGAAAGCAGGGCGTAGGGCACACACACCAACAACCGACTTATAGCAATCTCTACTTAGATAATCATCTGCTGGCCATCATCCCAGTGATCCGCAGGTGTGAATAGCCCATCAGTAGCCATATTGTCATTTATGAGTGCTCCATATATGCGAAGAAGTAGAGTAACAAACGCATTGATATGGATGAGCGCGTCTAATCCCAGTGAGGCATAATGGTCTTAGTTTTCTTCTCTCTCTTGGTCTCTCTTTGTCTCTCTGTGTGTGACCTAGGACTTCAGAATAGGCATAGAACTAATAAGCCTGCCTGTCACCATATCTACATAATTTCTACAGCCTACTTATGTGTCGTAGTTTTTACACATTGGAAGCGAAATTTAAAGACAAGGCTCTCAAAGACCTCAAAGACCCCTCTTGATGATTTCTCACACCGGAGTAACCAGTTGCCCAATTAGGGATTAGCAAAGAGGGTCGCTGATGCACAGGCTGACCCGACGCTGTGGTTCAACGAAAGGGTCCTTGTCAGTATGGGCCAATCACAGATTGACTTGCATAGGAGCCCGCGGTTAAAATCAACCTGTCTATGGTCGTCTTAGGCGAACCCATATTTCCTTTATTTAAATGCAGCAGGCTGTAGGTATGTACCTCGTAGGACTAGAGTGCCCAAAGCCACATCGTACAACTTCGCTTCTTCAGATAAGTAGTTGATAGAGAGGTAACCAGTCAGCGTTACCTACCCCTCCTGACCCAATTGGAGGTGTGGTATCATCTTTCTGATGATGCACTTTATCAGCGTGCATTTTACACAAAAAGAAAATCAGAAGTGAGATTGGATAGCTTGCCGTAGGACAAGAGAACTCATCACAGATGGACAAGCAGCAGGCTACCAAGTTACTCAGCTGATCATCAATAATTGATGTCTGGTAGCTCGCGTAATTGGGTAACCAGGTGGAGTTCTGTTTGCTTGGCTGTTGGTGATATATATGCCGACTGCAACTCTCCGCAGTCTTTATTCTTGTTTTTGGTTAGAATGATCATATCTCACTACATAGCAGACACGAAAACGACGCGAGTGGAAAAAGTCCTAACATTGGTACTCAAGGATACCTTAGGGAATCTCGTTCACTGAGTGGGTGGGAAAGAAGAGAAATGCGATGGTTATCATCTGGATGAAAAGGATCTCTTCAGTGTCGGTCAGAACTAAGTCTGATTTGAACATTGAAAAGGAATGAAGTAAAATAAAATAGAATAAGATGAAAGTCGGCAGGAGGTTGAACAAAACATGCAACCGTTTATGCGGCCGTAGCTCCTTTCAATCTTCTCTATTACCCCGCCAATCCTAGGCGGGAGGACCCAGAGCTTAAACCATTTAAAAGTTTTTAAGGTGCTTACAGTGGAGGAAGGTTAGTACGAATTCACGCAAATAGGTACCTAGGTAGGTACCGATCTACGCTAGAGTACAAAAGGTTTGAACAAGGCTTCGATACATCTTTTTAGCATTTGGAAATTAGTTAGGTTTTTATTGTACTTAGATATGAAGATTATACCTATGAGTGTACAATATGGGCATATAGCATTATTTTATGTTGTAAAGATAAGATTTCGTTACTTTCACAAATTTATCCCCTCTGAACCTGTCCGCTGTACATTTTAGCGTCCCCTCTTCTGGCAAGTCAATGTTCAGCTTTCAAGAGAAATCCCACGTTATTCCATA